>PVKC010006836.1:0-30432 GCA_004027635.1 Crocidura indochinensis | reverse complement strand
CAGTATATGCTGTCATAAATAAAGCTTACTATTAAAAAATTAAATCATAATAATGTGATTGTTAATAAAGTTAGAATTAAGGAAATATTTAGTTTATGAGTCTTGTATTTTGCTTATAAAATGGAATGAGCAGTAATTAAATATTTTACAAAATCCCATCACTTTAAAATTACTAAAATAAATTGTACAGGACATTGACTATGTGATTAAGTTATTGTTATATAAATGATTGTTGCTTCAAAAACCACCGCTGGAGGCTGGAAGATAGCTCAAATGGTAGAAAATGTGCAAAGCATGTGAAAGGCCTTGAGTTGAATCTCTGGCACTACATAGTTCCCTGAGTACAAGAAGATATATGAGATATATGTAGTGCTTGGTGTCCAAGCCAAACACCAAGCTCTAGGTATTCTCATCTACACTTTGAAGTCAAATATTTCTGGACATGGCCACCACAGCTTTGACTATTGATGCATGGCATCTGTAAAAAAACTAAAGGCTTCCATACTAGAAGTGGTACCAATCTGCTTTTGGGAAATACATTCATGAGCAACAATAGCAGAGGATAAATTAAAATTAAAGTTTTAAAAGTCATCATTCTGTCTTTTAAATATGTGCTTTGCATTATGACAATGTGCTTTGCTAAAGAGAATACTTTGCTATTTTTAATAACAACTTTGAATGCATACTAAATAGACAATATTCAAAAGCTAAAATGTGGATTGACTTTCATGAGGAAACAAGTCATGATTAAATAAATTTTTGAAAAAAGAACAATGAGACAAATGTAGGTGGATTTAATTGCTATCCCAATTTCAATTTTTACCTTAGAAACATTTGTCTTATTATTGAGCATATACTGGGTCAACAATAAAATGTTTGCATCATAAGGTACAAAAATTTGCATTTTTCTTTTATTTTCTCTAGACAAATGAAAGACTACTACTTATAAAATTTTGGAGTATTTTCTCTTATTTGTCAGCTTACAGTTTTTAATTATTCTGATTTTTCAGTTTCAGAAATTCACCTCCAAGAAGAATACTTAGAGAATATTAAGAACCAATGCAGTTATAAAATTCTGGCAGCACATACATACTCATCAATCTGATGTGGCATGGAGGTGTGTTGGAAGAAGGCCACAGCAAGGGTGCAAGCCTTATAAGCAAAATTTTACAGCTGTGAAACTGGGTGGTGAAGCACAGGTGTACCAAGTGGAGTCAGTCAGAGTCATGAAAAGTTTCTATCACTTTGTTCACCAGTGACATAGAGTGACCCACACTGCTCAAAGACTTAATAATATTGAATATGGAACCAGAGATATAGATAATACAGTAGGTAGAGATCACACACTTATTTGGGATGGGGGAGGCACACCAGGTGGCATTTAGAGGTTATTCCTGGCTTTGCATTTAGAAATTACTCCTGACAGGCTCAGGGGACTCTATGGGATGTCAAGGATTGAACCAAGGTTGGCCAAGTTTCTATAATATATAAAAACATATATTCAATACGTTTTTATTATTGATCCTTAGACCTATAGTCAATGTTCTAAAGTGTTCTCCAGTCCATTCTCCTCTTTCAGACACACAGATCAGAAAAACACAACCTAATTTTCAATGAATGCTTTCAGTTCCTTTCAAAGGAATTAGAGTGATATTATTGATCATTATTTTTGGAAGAGGCCTAAGGGAAAGAGTACTTCATTCCAGAAAAGAACTAGTAGCTTAAGCAAGACAGAATAAAGTGCCTCATTCAAACAATCTGGTCAATGCGTTTGTTCCCTGAAAAATAAGTCATAAATATTATCTGCAAAGAAAAAATTAGTAATGAGTCTATTTGTAGAATTATAATGAATATATAAATTCCGAATTTGTTAATTATTCTTGGTACCTTAAAAGGTAAAAATAATGTAATATGATTTGTATATTTTGAGACTAAATAGGCTCAGGCAAAGATAGGAAGCTTCCAAACTAGAATTGGTTCTTGGCAGAATTCCATATGGCCTTCAACAGATTTTCTAAAATTAAGTGTTCTTTGCTTCTATCCATAGTTATTTGTAAGAATCAAATTTGGAATAAAGCAAGTATGTCATCTCATACTTCATAGTGCTGGGTGTTGTCAGACATGTAATTTACCACAGGAAATATATCACTTAGACTTTCATAAATGATAGAGCCTGAGGACCAGACAAGTGGTTCAGTTGTGAGTTCAAGCCTCATACATTTAAACCCCCCAGTTCTTTGCCCTATACTGCAAAAAATAAGAACAATATTGTTCTTCACTAGTTTGTGAACAAGTGCTTAGTTTGAAGCATTGATGCCCACACACCTAATTGTAATCTTAGCAGTTTTTCTATTTGGAATCCCTGGTGCCACAATAAAATAAATATTCTCTGGCACCCCTCTTCCAAGTATGCATGCTCCCTGTCATTTCAGAAATCACAGTATTAAAGAGAATGAGGAGGAGTGGGAAGTACAAACTAAATTCGAGCCAATGTAGGTCAAATTTGTGTTTTGTTACTTGGTCTTATGTGCCCTAGAGCAAGAGATATAAACTTCTGCATCTTAGTATTACCATTCATAAAAAAGTAATGATAGTATTTCTAATATTAAATAAGCTGAAATAAGTCAAGTCCATGGGAGACATTCTAAAAGTAGCAGCTATTTATTAAAAGTCATGGAAAAAAATAGCAGCTATATAAACTATACTGTTGAATATTTAAAATGCTGATTTTTGGGGCCCGGGAGATAGCATGGATGTAAGGTGTTTGCCTTTCATGCAAAAGGTCATCGGTTCAAATCCCAGTGCCCCATATGGTCCCCCGTGCCCGCCAGGAGCAATTTCTGAGCATGGAGCCAGGAGTAACCCCTGAGCACTGCCGGGTGTGACCCAAAAACCAAAAATAAATAAATAAATAAAATAAAATGCTGATTTTATTAGACTGCATTGTATTTCTCTTGTAGAGGTTGTCAGATGTTTTATATATTAGGCACTATTTGAGCATTTGTTACTTTGAAATAAATATATTTTTTTCTTTAAAACAAAAAAATCACTTTAGCTGTCTCCAGTTTCCATTTCCATTACATTATTTGTTATTTTCACTTATGTCATTTGGTAGTTTGCACTAAATGGTAGATAGCTAAATAATAGGAAACTGATTTTAAAAAGTAAATCAAGGGCCAGAGTAATAGTACAGTTGTTAGGGTATTTGACTTGCACTGGTTCGACCACCGGTATCACCAGTATCACAAATGGTTGCATGAGCCTGCCAGGAGTTATGACTGAGTACAGAACTAGGAGTAATGTCTGAACACTGGCAGCTGCGGCCCAAGCCCCTACCTCCTTCCCCCACAAATAAAGTAAGACAAGTACAGCTCACCCCCTAAAATAATATTTTCAAAAATAATATGTCCTAGGGCCGGAGAGATAGCATGGAGATAGGGTGTTTGCCTTGCATGCAGAAGACAATGGTTTGAATCCCAGCATCCCATATGGTTCTCCGAGCCTGCCAGGAGTGATTTCTGAGCATAGAGCAAAGAGTAACCCCTGAGTGCTGCTGGGTGTGATCCAAAAACCAATAATAATAATAATAATAATAATAATAATAATAATAATAATAATAATAATATATCATAAGGCAGATAAGATTAAATCGTAAAGATACTAGCTCTTGAGGCAATTTTGGGAATTATGAGAATGCAATGAGGGAAAGGAAGGGTTATGGCTCCATCTTCAATGGAAGGTGGTGAATTAGATAATTTCAAGTTTAGCTCTGAGGAACTCTCTGATTTAGGATGGTTTAGCTATGTCTTTGTTTTACTTTAAAATGGTGCAAAGGCAGTGTGATATTAGATAAAAGCAGTACTTCAGAATTTGAAGTTTTATATATCCCTCAGTTGTGAGTGCTTGGTAGGATGCTCTCTCTGTGTTGAGCGGCCATACAAACGATGGCTCCCAGTCAGTCACATGATCATAAGTGCAAACTACCATTCTATTTTTAATCTTTGGTACATGCCCAATGGATGACATAACCTACTCTATATAATAAAGTATGCTTTGTGTTAGAGAATTTTGCTAATCTGTAGTTAGTTTGAGGCTCCATATCTTTACAGTAATGGTGTATTATATATAGCATTATATATACATACTTCTTTAAAAGAACAATGCCAGTCCCTAGTTTATAAGAGCTTACCAATGATATAGTCTATCATTTCATTTTATTCTCATAACTGCTTTGTAAATCAGACCTTTCATTTCCTATTTTACAGATGAAGCTAATGAATTTCTGAAGACACAGTTAATCTTCAAGAAAATCACAATATTCTATGAGCTTAGTGTTAAAAGTACAGGCAAATACCGTGGAAGATAATTGTGCAAGTAGATAAGATAGACTGAGTGTCTATGACACAGACTGAAAAAAAGAGCAAAGGCCACAAATGCTTGTGCTAATTGTCAAGACAGGCTAAAGACGTAAAAACAATATTAAAAAATGGTTATTCAACTAATTGGATAAGTGACATAAAATAACAGATGGAAAATGACAATTAACCACAAAGCAGTTGACATGTTTGAACTGGGCCAACTCCATAGACTCACTTCACGAACAAATCAAATAGCAAAAGATCATAAATCAGTCCATGCAGCAGAAAGCTGGCCATCTCAAGAGAAGAGGATGGGCCAAGCCCCCACCCAGTGAAAGCTATGCCTGCTGCCTCCATCACCCAGAATCACCATTTTCCCAATGGCTGTGTCTCTTTGATTCCCTTTGAGGACACTAAACTAATCAAACTTAAGGTACTCCAGACTTTAGGATGATATCACCAGGGCTTTTTGGAGTGAGTATGGGACATCCTACTCTAGCATTTTTCTTCTTGAAATAAGTCTGGCAGCTAAATACATGACCCTAAAAGTCACAGTATCAGTCATAATGCTTTGAATTTCTTTACTTCATTTATTTGATGTTGTCATCCATATAGAAGCATATCAATTTAACAGAATAGACAGCTAACAACAGGAGCTTACTAATCCTTTTGCCATTTGCATTAATTACTTCACTGGAGGTACAATACTTTTCACAAATGTGATTGTTATTGTAACTTTTTTCTTTCTTCCTTTTTTTAAACTTCTCTTCCTTTTTATATTTCTTTCTATTTTTTCAGTAACTTTGCTTTCACTTATCTTGAAGCAAGCTATTACCCCAACTATGTCAACTATGTAATTAATTTTCTTTAAACAAAATTACTTTCTTTCTTTTTGTGTGTCTTTGAAAATCACTATTTTCTTTTCTTTCTTTTTTTCTATTTTTTTCTTTTTTTGTTTGGTTTTTGGGTCATTCCAGGCAGCGCTCAAGGGTTACTCCTGGCTCTACATTCAGAAATCCCTCCTGGCAGGCTTGGGGGACCATGTGGGATGCCAGTATTCAAACCATCTTCTTTCTTCATGCAAAGCAAACACCTTACCTCCATACTATCTCTCCAGCCCCTGAAAGTTACTATTTTCTAACCAGAAAGTATATAGCATAGTATGTCTTTAAGATTGAAATAGTGATTAAGATAATAAATGCATATTTAAATTTGGTCAATATACAATCAGAAATATAACTCAATAGTGAAGTACAAATTCAATATACATAACACTAATTTTGATTCATGACACCATTCCCATTTGGGGGGGGGTTGGGTCACACCCAGCAGTGCTCAGGGGTTACTCCTGGCTCCATGCTCAGAAATTGCTCCTGGCAGGCACGGGGGACCATATGGGGCACCGGAATTCGAACCGATGACCTTTTGCATGAAAGGCAAACGCCTACCTCCATGCTATCTCCCGGACCCCACCATTCCCATTTTTAACTCTGTTTGTTAACAGAGTTTGTTAACAGTCAAGTTAACAGTCAACAAACAGTTAACAAGTAAATAAGTCAAGTTCCTAAGATCAAATGAACTTGCTTTTTAAGTTTCTGAAGGTGCTATGTTTTGACTGAAAGGACAATTACAGAATTCCTGAAATTTCAGAAATAAATGAGATAGATTTTGGGAAATCTAATGATTGACAAGCTTCCCTGCTCTTTAAAAAAGGAAATTTCCTTTTTAAATTACAAAGAAAATATAGATGAAAGTCAATTTTTCTGTAAATTTCTGCAAAAGTAGGTTAAGTAGATGATGGTTAGAACCAAGAAAAGAAAATGTCAAACTTAGTCATTCACCATAAATTTACCAACTGGCATCATGTTCTAAATTGACAAAATAATTAAACCATCAATTTAGAAAAAAAAAACCCATCAGTTTAGAAATTCTATAACTATTGTATGCATTTATTTATAAGCATATTTGGCAACAGTTTAGTTTAATATCTTCACAGAACCAATTACTTTATAGTACATTAATGAATTAGTAATAAACTAAATAATGCAAGAGAATCCATAAATATCAATTAAATTTTAGACAACTCATCTTAGAATATCTAATATATAAAACACAGATAGTGAAAAAGATATTAGGTTTTGAAACTATAGGTTTAACTGTATAAAAATCAGTGAAATTATATTTTTGGATTCCAGAAAATGGAAGCTTCTGGAAACTCTAAAAAATTTGGAAGTTGCTTATATATTTAGATCTTCATGTCATTTACTTTTAAATTATTTGCCTTAATAAAGCTTAATTGTATATATTTGCATCGTAGCCTACTGAATTTGAGTACTACAATAGGTCCACTTTCTATTACAGTGGATTGATAAATCAGACAATGCACTCCAAAACAAAATTAAAGAGACTTGTCAGTCAGTTCTCATCATGTGGTTCTTGATGAAATGGAAGTAAAAATCTGTGATAGCAAAATGGGTTTTGGTCACATGATAAGGGTTTTATAATGGTCTTTAACTGTTTTTAGAGAAGGTAACACATTCTCAGCAGAGGAACAATTATTTTTTCCTATATACATATGAACTGCTGAAAGTAAAGATTGCTAGTCTTTGGCTCTTCTTCAAGATGTATAAAAATCAGAATTGGGATCATGGATGTTGCTTAGCAGTAGAGTATCCTCCTTGAATAAATGAGGTTTTGGTTGATTCTCGGCACCTCAACAATAGAAATACAAAATTTGGTTGAACATCTATAATCTTTCAGGACAGGAGGTGTTATTTAGAAGTGTAGTGCCTTTACTTCTGGAACTTCTTAATGTTGTGTTATGGCTCTCTGACCCTCGGTATATTGAGCAAATTCTCTTTATTTTTATTTATACTGTTTCAAATTTAATGCAAGATTTTCTAACCATAGTACTCTGAATTCTCCTCATATCTTTACTGCTGCTATCTATGTTGACACATTTGTGGAAATATACTGCTTTTAAAGAAGCATTCTATGGGGCGAGAGCGATAGCACAACGATAAAGCCTTTGCCTTGCATGTGTCCAACCCCAGACAGACTGAGCCTATTTTGATTCCCAGCATCCAATATGGTCCCTGAGTCTGCCATGAGCGACTTCTGAACTCAGAACCAGGAGTAACTCCTCTCCACCGCCTGGTGTGACCTCTAAAACAAAGCAAAATAAAAATAAAATAATAAAATAAAATAAAGAAGCACTCTGCTAAAGTGAAGCCAACGAAAACAGATAAGAAGGGGCCAAAGGTAGCTGTGCAGAAAATATGGCAGCAAAAAAGCATTAGTTGACCATAATGTTTTCAAGAAAAGAATAGTACATGAATGAGAAACATTACAAATCCAGGGCTCTTTATTTGCAAAGAAAAAGCAATAAGAGATATTTAAAGATACACTGTTCATTTCCTCTCGATAAATTGAACCAAAAACAACCAAAAGAAAAATATGTAATCAGGGGCAGCAGTACTCTGGGACAACTTCTCTATCATAATGTAGGATGAAAACTGAAAATTATTTTAAGCAGTTTAAAAAAAACTCTATGTTTCAGAGGTCATGTGACTGCCAAGTAGCACCTGTAGTTCTGAGTGTGAATGACAAACTTCTAATCATGGGAGAATATCTGTAAATATAATCACCATATGTACCACACATATTTTTATCTGCAGATCGTATGAATTCTATAGCCATATTATTTTATTATTGGAAATATTTAAATGTTAAGATGCAATTAACAGTGCTGCTCAATATAGTTAAAATAAGTAAATATGTGATTTTAAAGATAGAAAGTATAATTAAAAGCTAGAATAAAAAGAAAGCTAGAATAATGTTTGTTTAGAATGAAGGGCTTTCTTATCTATATGAAGAAAGATTTCTTTACATTTGTGTGTTCAAGATTCTTATAGTCTCTGCTAGAATACCCAGAGAGAGCAAAGTCCGTGCCTTAGATTCTGTAATTTTTTTTGTTTGTTTTGGGCCATACTTGGCAGCACTCAGGGGTTACTCCTGGCTCTGCACTCAGAAATTACTCCTGGCAGGATCAGAGGAATATATATTATTCCAGGGATCCAACCCGGGTCTGTTCGGGGGTGTCTGTGTGCAAGGAAAATGATCTACCGCTGTGCTAACACTCCAGCTGGATGCTGTAGCTTCTATTACTGTTGATACCCAGAGCATCTTTAAAGTGACTCCAGGACTTGATGCACAATATTTTACTTAATTCTCATGCTAGCTTTGCAAAACAGATTCCTACCCCAATTTAAAGACCAAGAGTCTAAGTTACAGCAAATCAGGTAATAAATTTGATCCACACAATCCAACTGCAGCACCAGAACTGAGCTGCCATATATCTGCCTTCTATTGTTGTTTCTTTAATACTATGTGCTATCTTGGAAACTACAAGACAGACTGAAATATGAGACTATGATACAAGTAGGGACAAAATACTATTACAAGTAAATAAAGAAAAAAAATACAGCCCGTTGTCTTGGTAGAATTAAGCTAACCTTTGTGAAGAATGGGGCATTTGAAAGAAGGAAAGAGAAATAACAGAGTGAAGATGGAATAAACTTGATAAAAATCTCTAAAAGATAGCTCAAATATATCTAAAGTCATACATTACATCTTCCTCCAACTTTTAGACAGGAATTAATATAATTCTTCAAACTGATGAGGTTATCCTGAGTCTGTAAAAAAAACATTTCATCTGTACTGATAATCATATAAAGAAAATTAAATAGGACAATATGAAAGTTTCAAGTTTTGTCACATAATAATTCTTTGAACATTGACAGATAGCCTCTCCTATTCCTTTGTCCCTGCCCAAAGGGAGAATGTAATTAAACTCTTTATTTTTAAGGTCATGTTGTCTAAACAGATGAAAGACTATTGTAGCATTCATTCCTTGAATTACCTATAATGAAGCCTTGCAAGGAATGTTCAAAGAAAGCACTAATCTAAATTCAAAAATATACTTCATTGATGCCACAGAAAAATAAAAAAAATTTATACTTTTTAGTATAAACAATTATCCAAAGACTATTACAAAGTAAAAATTAACAACATTGAATTAGGAGGCAAATATAGTTATTAGGAGTTTCAAGATTTAACAAGATTATTCTTTCATTGTCAACCTGAGTATTTTTATAATCTATAATAAGCAACATTATAAATTATACTCAATAAAATCTACAAGCAAAGTTGTATGTAAGACTGTCCTTCAGCCCAACTTACATTCTCACGATTCTTCTTTTAGTACTTACTGACTATTGAATATGACCTTTTTCTATTTTAAACATACTAGACCAGGTGAACAAAAAGAAAATGTTTGAAAATAATTGTTTCTAGCAGAACAATTCAAATGAATTGCAAATAATGTTCCCAGTGATATTTATTATTATTCACCATTCATTTATTCAATTTTTTCTTTTATTTAAACACCATGATTACAAAGTTGTTCATGATTTAATTTCAATCTTATAATTTGCACCACAATTCTCCAATGTTCTGTTGATATAATTGGGTGACACTTTTACTGACATTGTCCCAGAGATAAAAATAATTTTTTAGCAATTTCCTCAACTGCCCTTATATTTTTAGAGTATGTATGCCTTCACTCTTTACTAAATAAACACACAAACACTCACACATTTACACACATATGTCTATAAACTTTGCTTGAAGTTCAGAGCATCAGATAATTTGAGAGAATGGAGTGCAGATTTACTACAGTTGAACATCTTAATGAGTATACTTTTTTTTAGCCAATTTACATAGGTTATAGTGAAAAAAATAAGACAAAACTGAAGGTCTGGAGACATAATCAAGTGTGTAAAACACATGCCAAAATGTGGCTGACTTTGATCATACCACCAGGAGTGACCCCTAAACACTGCTTGGTGTGTCCCCTAGTATATCTCTCCCATCATGGGGAAAAAAACACACACACAAGTAAACCCTAAGCAGCTCCTTTCAAAAGAATTTATTGTTTGGGAGCTAAATCTGTTGGTGCTCAGGGTTAATTCCTGGCTCTGATTTCAAGGATCATTCTTGGAAGCACTTCCGGACCATTTGTGATGCCCGTGATCAGACTATGTTCAGCTGCATGCAAGGTAAGCACTTTAACCTTTGTACTATCTCTCAAGCCTGGCAGATAGATTATTTTTTAATCACTTCCTTTAGTCCTTAGGCTCAAAACTTTTAAGAATGTAGCTTATCTGGTTGTTCCTTTCAAGCTTGAGTATCTTCTCACTAGACTGGAAAAGTGAAGAAGCTGTTTTTTTTTTCCTGTGACCAAATATTTGGTCCACTTTTTTGCTATATCACCAAGTGTTCTTTTTGATTTCCCAACTTGAGAAATTTTATTTTCTCTTTTTGTTTCTGTAAACAAGTAGCATGTATCCAATTTAGATCCATGTTATACAAAATTTCAAAAATGATTATTTACTTTATGAGTGAGTGCCATCATAAACTTTTACAATGCTTCTCACATACCAGTAAAGAAAAACCTATTCTTTAGTAATTAAAAAGTGTTATAAATGATTATTAAATCAAATTTTTTAATTTTATGATTCAAATATCTATGGTTAAAATTTGTTTGATCAGAAATTTAGAGTAAATTTTCTGTTGCTGGTATGAAAAAATTTGTGACTTTCTTTCTCCTTTTGGTTTCAACAATTCTTGATTCTTATATTTCAGTCATGTGAAATTATAATATAAAAATTTAGAATTATAGGGGTAGGAGCAGTGGTGCAAGTGTTAAGGCCAATAGCCTTGCATGTGCTAGCCTAGGATGGGCTGCAGTTCAATTAACCTACATCCTGTATGGTCCCCCAAGTCAGGAGCGATTTCTGAGCACATAGCCAGGAGTAATCCCTGAGCGCCACCGGGTGTGTGCCCTCTCCTCCCCGCCTCTCAAAAAAAGGATATGGAAAAACAATATGCATATAGAGAGAATAGCAAAAAAAAATAGATAAAAATAATGCATCTTCAAGACAAGCAAAGTATCAAAAGTTAGAATTATCTCACAGATTCTCACATTCCTGAGAGTGAAGCAATTTTGTTGATTGATGCATAACCTACTGATCTGTCTGTAAAATGCAAATATCTCTATTTAAGCTACCTAGTTGCTAGCACTTTATTATAACACTTGGCAAAATGTAGACCTAATGTTTGTTCTCTGGCTTTGTAAGTATTGAGAGTCAGTGGGTCAGGTGAGAGTAACATTCACTTTGATAATTCATATTACTGTAGAGTAGAATGTTCCTAGATCAAAATGATAAAACTTAGAACAGAGATCAATAAAATAGAAACAAATTTTCTAACCCTGAATCAGTTACCAACTATGAATCACATCACACTAAAAGTTTAATTTTTTTTAGAAATCTATTTTAACTGTGAAAAAGAATAATTAGGGAATAATACAGATGATAGGACATTTGACTTGCACACAGTCCACGGGACTAATCCCGGGACCCTATATTGTCCCCAGGAACTAACCAGAAGTGATCCTTGAATGCTGAACCAGGAGTTATCCTGAGCAGTCCTTAGTATAGCAAAAAAATAAATAAATAAATAAATAAAATAAAAAGGTTAATCAGTGAATCACTTGACTTACGTAAAACTGATAGAAAAATAAAGTGTTTATTGAAATTAAAAAATGTGAGTGAGGTACAAGTCTACCATGCATGACCACATTGCTGATAATCAGAATAATTTATAATTAGTTTCTTAGAAGTTCCTAGTGCTTACTGAAAAAAGAATCCTTTCTATTCCAAATGGATAAACTAAACCTAAGAGAGGCTAGGGACCTTACTCAAGTCAAGTAAATAATAGTTTGATCATTTGAAATACAAGAACTTAAGTAATATGTAAGTCATATTTTTAATCTCCTAATATTTAAAAGAATTTTAAAGAGCCAGTTGTATATTAAACCCTGATAGATATGCACAGATAAATTATGCTTGAATAGTGCAGGGAGTCCTGACTTGGAAGGACAAAGAGCAACATTAGGGAGTTCAGTTGAATCTTCAAGGCCTGATTCACAAGTTCTTTCTACATGAACCTTTCGATCTCCAAGTGCATGTCTGCATGTCTACCCTGAATTCCCCCCAAACAATACCATTATTTCTCCAATAGGATATTGGGTATTCGTGTAGCACTAGCCCCTTGTCAACCACTGTTTCAAAGCACTTCTGTGTTATAGATTTTATCATCCTCAATTTATAGATTAAAACCTAAGGAGAGAAACCGAACATAACTCTGCCAGATGAAAATAAAAGTTAAAACAATGTAGTCTAAGCCATAGGTCCACACACTAATCCATGTTGTATAATACCTAGGGAACAAGGAGATAGGTTGAGCAGTAGAATGCATGTGAGATTCCAACACCTAAAATTGATTTCTAACAACACATGGCCACTCTCCCCGATTGAGAACATTGAGGAAAAGTTCCTATTAAAAATAGGACCTGTACGAGACTTCCAAATCGAATAATTCAATAAATGAATATATAAGCAAAAAGCATGAAATTGATTTATCAAAGCTTTTGTCAGTTTTCTGCAACTTCTTTTTCCCTTCAAAACTTGGAATTCTCTGAAATTAAGAAACCTAAAATAGACTTACATAAGGCCTATCCTTTGGAGCTTGTGACTAGATTTTCAAGGGAAACACCACCGCCTTATGACATTCTTTGGCTTTGCATGAGCTTAGACAAAACCTTAGCAGTATTTTTTTGCTGATAAGATCCTGAAACATTGACTGGAAAGTACTGGTAAATGAAGACTTCACAGTGGTTCTGCAATCACTCTTATCCTCAGCCCTAATGACATTTACCTGCCATTTTCTGGGCCTGCTATGCATTGCTTTAATTGCATTCATAACTTTGCCTGAGTTTCCTATATAATAATTAAATTTAAGGAGATTAATATATTGCTCAAACTCTATCCTGCATAAAATTAGGCTTTGGCTTCCTTTCTTGAAGCTGACTCCACAGACTCGGCTGATTAGACATACTTCCCAAATTCATGTAAGTTGTTAACTTCACTCATGAAAACTTTGTTTCTACTCATTTTTCCTGTTGTTGTTGTTGTTGTTGTTTTTACAGTAGGTGAAAGGTATAAGAAAACTTTGTAGGATCTGATATATCCTACATGTAGGATTAGAGAGTGATAATATGTCTGCTGTAAGCACATACTAAGTTTGGAGAAATACCATCTATTCTCTTTGACCATCTCTTTCTCAAGTGTTTCTTGCATGTTACTTTGCTTAAGCAACTGTACTAATGTTTGTTAAAATATTTGATTAGTTTGGAAAATAGACAGCTAAAGGATCACAGAGATCTATGAAGCTATGAAATAGAAAGGTGGCTTTGAATATTTAGTTTCTTCTTTTCTGTTGTCTTTCTTCCTGGCGTGGGTGGCTTCCCCTTCATATGTTCTGTGCTTCATCTGATGTGTTTGAGGACATCACTGTTTGGCCTGTAGGAGAGAACAAGAACCATGTAATAAAAGCAATGGGACATTATGTTAAGGACCTAAAGTACATCTATAAGATAAAATATGTTCACAGAGACATATGATTCCATCATTCAAATGTTCCTTGTAGTTCAGATTTGTATATTTGATTTTCCCTTCCCTCAAGCATCATAAAATAGCCCTCATGCATGACTCACTTTCTTTCATTTACTCACATTTCAATGATGATAATTACCCAGAGCTTCACCAGACTGACTCATACTTTGTTCAAAGTAACAAGCTTATATAGAGATAGTAAGAGATGGAGACACAGAATTTGGTTCAGGTGCATGATATGGTAGCATCTAACACATGTTCAGTTATTCAAGCTCTTTGCTGGGTGTCTTATGATCAAAAGCAAGAACTCTGGAGACCTAGAATTTTGTTTTGGTCAGTTCCAAGGTAGCAGCAATTCAATAATAGGAATCTGGGGTCAAAAGTCAAGAAATTGAAGAATATTGTTTCTTTTGTATTTTTTGGTTTGTTTTGGGGGGCACATTTGTTGGTGCTCATGGGTTAATCCTGGCTCTGTGCTCAGAAATTTGTCCTGATAGGATGAGGGGACCATATGGGATGCTGGGGATTGAACTCAGGTCTGCTGGCTGCAAGGCAAACTCACTACCCACTGTGCTATTGCTTCAGCTCCATAATATCAAAACATTTTATCACAACTTGTTATTTAGTATTCGTCTTAATTTTTTTTCTTTTATCCCCCAATTAATTAAACACTTGTCATAATACTCACCAATCTTATTACTTGATATATTCCCAAAATTAAAGCAAGTATTGAATTAAAGATATCTCACATTTTGGGAGGTTTCTTTCAGCAGTTTCTTCTGTTATTTTTCACTTCTTTAGCAGTAAGTGTCAATGATATTTTTCATGAGGTCTTTTGTGCACCCTAAACTTATAAATCTACCCTTACTCTTGTAATATGAATCTCTTGTTCATATTCTGGAATATTATGCTGCTTATCTCTTATGGTTTTTTTCACTAATTGTTGCCATTTAATGTTTGTTCATTTTCTCAATCATTTTCTCATCTCCAAAACTCCACAAAGGTAGGAGTTATTTTTATTGTCATCAGTATGTTTTCTCTTACCATAGTGTTTGGCTATGTGTATAGAAGACATACAAGAAGTCTTATCTCGAACATATGAAGAAATTAATAAATAATCAAGAATATCTGTTTCAGTGAGCTTAAGAATGCTGGTTTCTGTGCTGACTCAATGTATCATAAAGTTCTTTGGTCACATGGACAATGAGTGGATTTAGTAGGAATGTGTTGGCTTACAAATGTTTAACTATCAGCTTACTTATCTACTTACACTGAAAATGAGATTCTAAATGATAATTAAAAAATGACTTTGGAATTTGTACCAAGCCAACTGTGCACATGTACAGAATGTTCTCAGAAGCAACGGGACTCGTGAATAATGAGGCAGCTACTTCCTAGACTTTATGACATGGCCTTTCTGGGGTTCTCTTTCACCCACTAAACATTTTTCTCCTGACCTGAATCTGAAATCTGTCATCCAGGTGAGATAATTCATGAAACCCAACGAATTATCTTTATTCTGAATTCTGACCACTACATTGTACTCAATAAATTTTCAGTCAACTCCATAGTTTAAGAATTGCTCTTTTATAGGAAAAATATAATTAACACACTATACCCCAAAGATCTACCAGCAGTGTCCCTGACCAAACAGTATTATTCCATACTGACTGTTAATGTGAGATTTTGCCAGATGGCAAAGCTGAATCAACAGACCTTGACTGGAAGGTTGAGTTTAATTCACAGCAGGTAGGAATGTGCAGTTACAGCACAAAGAAACCTTTTGGCCTTTCCTGAATTATGTTTGATGTGCTTTATAGAATCAGCATTCATTAGGCCACTAACTCCATATGCATAACATAATTGACTAAGAAGTTATATGGCATCATTTACATAAAATCAGTGTCATTTACACACATACCTACACAAATTATCTCAGTAAATGCTCATTGAAAAAATAAATATATAAAAAGTATAGTCTAAAAACGCATGATGATTTTTCTTTTTTTTTATTTATTTTTTATTTTTTTTCTTGGTTTTTGGGTCACACCCGGCAGTGCTCAGGGGTTACTCCTGGCTCCATGCTCAGAAATTGCTCCTGGCAGGCACAGGGGACCATATGGGGCACCGGGATTCGAACCAATGAAAGGCAAAGGCCTTACCTCCATGCTATCTCCCGGGCCCCACATGATGATTTTTTTTATACTACTCATTCCTGCCAGAGATATCTAGAAAATTTTAAGCTGTAGTCTTAACATTGTTGTCTTAACTGTTATCTTAACATTTATGAATGAAATTTATCTTAAAATAATTCAAAAGAGAATTTACAAAACCCTGCTTTAATTTTTATCATATTTTAACGTATTAATATTTCTAAATTTGGTTTGATGCTTGATAAAGTTTTATCATCAGAAAATCACCATTTTAAAAATGTTTAATTAAATGGTTCATACTTGATGCAGTATTTTGAAACTTACTTTTTAAAAACCTGAAGTTATCTACACAGTATATACCATATTTGCTGAATTTATACCTATGTTCCTATTTTATATTTGTATATTTTGTTTTGTTTTGTTTTGTTTTGGGGAGGGTCACACCTGGCGGTGCTCAGGGGCTACTCCTGGCTCTGTGTTCAGAAATTGCTCCTGGCAGGTTCTAATATTTGGGAAAACCAGCTTCATGTTTATGGTATCTACCCTGCCAGGTAAGTAGGCTATTTATATTTTATTTAATTCTGTGCACTTGTGAATGCTCCTCACCGGCTATGTCATCTCTACAAGCCTGTCTGAGAATTATGAGTTTTTCAACTCTCCAGAGAAAAGATTGGACAGGTGTTTGGTGTTTTTATTCATAGGAGCTCTTCCATAAATCAGGTTCCAGCCTACCCGCCCTGTATTCCTTAGCGACTAAACAACTCCGGAGCTGGCCCAGGGCTGAGCAGAATTTGAGTAAACTTCCCAAAGTAAAAGTTTATGAAGTAAGGAAGCAGGAAGAAGTCTATGCCCTGAATTAGCATTGGCTTCAGTTCAGGATAGGACTGTAAGATGTAGGTTGGCTCTAAACTTCATAGGAAGGATGCTACAAAGGTCCAGGTCAAGTTCAAACTCTGCTTCCTTTATGCAGCATGAAAATAAGACACTCCAGAGAGGCCCCAACAGACTCTTGGGAAGCCAAAATCTGCTTTGCTTTTTTGTTGTTTTCTTGTGGACCACATCCAAGTATGCTCAGAGCTTACTCCTGGCTCTGTGTCCAGGATTCATTCCTTGTAGTGCTCTTATGAAATGCAGGGGATATACAGGATAAGGAAGGAGATGTTTATTTGCATCATTTCCTATACCCAATTATCCTGTACCCTTAATTCCTGTATCAATACCTTATTTCTCTGACCCCAAGTCTTACTTTCTTGGTTGTTCTTTTGTTTTCTGATTTGTTTGTTTGGTTTTGGTTTGGGGGCCAACCCTACTGTGCTCAGGGCTTCCTCCTGGTTCTGTGCTCCTCCTGGCAAAGCTCTTGGTCCGAAGATTGGATGCAGACCAACTACATGCAAAGCAAGTGCCCTACTCACTGTATTGTCTCTTTGACCCACCTACTTTCTTAATCTTTTCTGTCCCTCAATTCAAGGTGGTATGTAGTATAGTCGGTTATTATCAAGGCTTCCAACTGTTCCAAAGGAGCACTTTCTCAAATGTGCAGTGGAAATTTACATCCTGAAAAGAAAAGAAGTCATGTGAACCAGCCTTAGAAATATTTGATTCTGTGGTTTGTTTATGAATCACAATGGAATAAGCATTTATTTTCTGAAAGAATTTTAATGGAGTTCAATTTCTTAGTTCCTAATGCTTCTCCAAGAGTTTTTATTTGGAATTTTTTTTAATTTGTTTCTGTTACTAGAAATGTTTCTTTGGGACAGGCCTCTCAAGTGGTGACAGAGGAGTCCAGTGGCCACTCTAAGCAATTTTAATCTAATCAACCAGTAGTTGACCTTGAACACACCAGACAGAAGCTGTCATGGAACCATATGGTTATGGAGTATGAAAACCTTACTCCTATAATAGCTCTCCAGTCCGTTCTTAAAAGTATTTATTTTTATTTAATTTTTGTTTTCTTTGTTTGGGGCCCTCCTGGAAGTACTCAGAGCTTACATCTTACCTGGTTTTGTGTTTATCGATTACCCTTGGTGTGACTCAAACTTCTTTAATGGAAATTTTTCATATTGATTATATACATGGATAATATTTTCATGAAGTCTGTTAAGTATACTAAAATTAATATATCTGTGAAGTTTTACTTTTTTAAAATTTATATAAACATTTTTTGGTTAGACAGAGCTGTTCATCATACAGCTGTTGTTTCTTCAACAGTTACAAAGTTGTTCATGGTTGAATTTCAGGTGATAGGAATCAAACCTGAGTCACCTACATGCAAGGTAAGTGCCCTACTCAAGTACTATTTCTCCTGCCACTCTAGATATATTTCTATAGAAACAAATGCATAGAGTTAAACTTCTGAAACTGTGTGAGAGTCAAACAAGACATATTAAATTCCAGGGCACCTAAAATTTAATGCAGGTTTCTGGGTATAATATATCCAGTGAGATGCTAGCTGGAGCCAGAGTCAGTGACTAAGACTGTCCCAGGTACACAAATTTAGTTCCCAAATCCAAGTTCTTCAGCTTTATGAACATGCTACAATTGTTACTCTACCTCACTTCAAACCAAAACCCTGAATATTTTTTACATTTAGTCAACATGTATTAACTCAGTATAATGCTTAATGCTGAGTATTCTCAACCACCCACTAATCTGTCATTTATCACATTATTACCTTGTTTGAATTTTAATTATTCTTCTTTAATCAATAAGAAATTCCTTTTATCAATAGGAATACTGGTGAAAAGAGCAAGCAAAGTTTAAACCAAAGCTAAGAATACATAATTCAATTGCAAAGAATACATAATGCAATTGCATGGGGGTGTTTTCTCTAATAAAATATATTTTTGCAATGTTATTAAACAATTCAATGGAAAAAGAACTTACAAACTCAGTAATAAAATAGGACATGTTATTTTTTTTGTTTTATAGAAAGGAGTTGAACAAAGGCCTAACATTTAACATTCACCTTGTATTCTTCAATATATACATATATATGACTAAAATTAGACAGAAAAAAAGTCAATTGATAGGTACAGGTACATTTGAAAATGTCAGACTTATCCTTTGTTTCTGACAAAGGAACTTGGAAATCAATGTTACAATGTTACAATGATTAAAATTTTGTATTTACAGAAACAGATGAAATAACTTACAAAAAGAGACAAACGGAAAGACAGAAAGAAAACTACAAGCATATATAATTAGAAAGTTGCTTTTATATCTGAAAACTATTATGTAAAATAAATATCCTGAAAAACATATGATAAAATACATTTTATTACTTTATTCTACTTTTGGTTTTTGGATCAAACCTTGTGTTACTCAGGAATTACTGGCTTTTGAACTCAGAGATCACTCCTGGTGGGTTCTGGGGAGACTATATGTAATGTCAAAGATTGAATCTCTGACAGCTGCAAGGCAAGCATCCTACCTGTTATAATATCATTATGACTCATTTTAATTTTGCTTTTAGTATTAAACTTGAAATAGTGTTTTCTCTGTAGTCACATAACTATAAAGTCAATACACCAAGATATTGTACTATTTAACAACAGAGACATTTTTTTCTTCTTATTTGTGATTTCACTTTAGATCTCATGTCTGTATTAACTCTGTCTTTTTGAAAATTCTATTTTTGGCATGGTTCTCTGGAGTGAAAATAGTAAAAATTAAAATATCAGTTTGCATAGCATAACATATACAGATAAAGTAATTCTGGGTGGTGAATGGATGGTGCCAACTTTATTTCAATTCACTTGCTAGTGATAGGAGCATTATTCTCTGTTTTATATTCTTATGAGAAGTATTTTAGGTTTCCAATACACAAATATATGTGTATATATATATTTAAAGAAAAATTCTACTTGCTATATCCTGACCCTGATTATCTACATGTATTTTCCATCCTTCCCAAACTAGATAGTGTATACAACCCCAACTTATGTGTATATAGGCAGAGTTGAGAACTTATTAGCCTTACCACTAGAGTGAAGCAGGGGGAAAAAATGAGTTCCTGTTTTTCTGTCTCATTCCTGACCTCAGCTTCTGCTCAACAAAATCCTTGAGAAATTTTAACCTTGTACATGAGAAAACAGCGTGCCTCCAAAACAGAATATTTTTTAGTTTTTATTTGGAAATTTTCTTATTTCATTCCCAAGATTTTTATTGCCATAGGTAACCCCTAACCATCTATTATACCACAATAGGATCCTCATTATTATACATCTAAAAATGTCAAGACTCACATAGAAAACTAGAAATGCATTTGCAAGGAATTTGTCTTTCTTTTAACTCTACCTGTTATTCTTTGTTATGTAAAATGTTATTAGTGCACTTAGGCTATTGTCAAAATATTTATACCAGGCAATGAAAACATGCTTAGAATGTAATAGTCTGTAAATTCCTGATTGCACAATGACAGTTATTTGGAGTCCTGAAATGTATGATTTTAATCTCTGGAATATTCATATAAATGTTGAATGCTTTAAATAAGTACAGTAAATTAAATTTAGGCATACAAGTAACTTAAAAAACATTTAGTTGTAATTCCCAGGTTCTCTAGCTAGACCTCAAAACATGCATGCTTCAAAATGACCTTAAATAAAAGCCTTAATTCATAATGATTTTAAAAATGTATCTCATATATTTTGATATATCTTATATTTTATATTGATAGCATTTATTTTATATTTAAAATATTTACTCTTTATTGTTTAACAAATGTAGTTGCCTATAAAGATAAAAAGAATTGCTAATCCTCTCTTCCCACATTCCACTTTCAAAGTCATAAACTCATTTCTGGATGTGTATACATACCACATTACCACACCTCAGAGATATATACAGCAGGTTCTGGTGGACAACAGGTCCCCAAATAACATTATGTCATTCAATGTCATTTGTTTATAATGTTGATAAAGGAAGCAAATCTTGGTCAACATTAAGCAAAATGTTGTTTCTGAGATTCTTTTCTTTTTTTACCGCCCCTATAGTAATGTTTTACCTACCATATGTTGTTTTGCTTAGAATTGTAGCTCAAGACTATCAACAATGTTAAGTGGGGATTTACTGTACAGGTAGCAATGAACAGTATTATGTAAATAAAGTTCCTTGTTTTTAGGAATCTAGACTCGTTAATTGTTCTGTAAATATCCCCTTCTTACTACAGCATTCACATTTTCATAGTTCTATTCTTCAGCAATTATAATTCTAGGTTTTTTTTTTCTGGTTTATGGTCACACAAAGTTGTACTCAAAGCTTACTCCTAATTTTATGTGTAGGGAGCACTTTTAGTGGGTCTTAGTGGTCATATGGGATTCTAGGGATCAATCCCAGGAGTGCTGCATGCGAGATAAGTGACTTCCCCATTGTATTATCTACAGAAGCCCTCTAAATTTTTCCATACTGCATAATTATTTGACCAATTGAACATATCACCTTTAATTTAATTATCTTAAATATCTTGTTTCCAATTACAAATAAGGCTACAAAGATCCAATTCACTTTTCATTGTTCATTTGCTTTTGCCTTGCCGGTAGCCAACTCAGGTTTGATCTGCTGGTAACCCAGTAGTCCCTTGACCACTGCCAGGAATGATCCTTTAACACAGAGTCAGAAGTAAGCTTTGAGCTCCGCTGGCCATGTCCCACAAACAAAAAATAATTTAAAAAATAAGAGACAGTTGGGCTGATGAGGTGGTGCTAGAGGTAAGGTGTCTGCCTTGCAAACGCTAGCCAAGGAAGAACTGCGGTTCTATTCCCTGGCGTTCTATATGGTCCCCCCAAGCCAGGGGCAATTTCTGAGTGCCCAGCCAGGAGTAACCCCTGAGCATCAAATAAGTGTGGCCTGAAAAACCAAAAAATAAATAAGAGAGAGTAATTGTATTCTTTAACTTTACTATCTTATCCAAAAGATAGAAATTTCTTTATGATTTCAGAGTTACTATATTGAGACAAAAATATCACTTTTTCAATTTCCACAGATTCAGTCCCATTCCAAATAAAATAGGTCATCATCAGAAATTAGACTTACGGGGCCCAGGAGATAGCATGGAGGTAAGGCGTTTGCCTTTCATGCAAAAGGTCATCGGTTCGAATCCCGGTGCCCCATATGGTCCCCCATATGGTCCCCCGTGCTTGCCAGGAGCAATTTCTGAGCATGGAGCCAGGAGTAATCCCTGAGCAACACCATGTGTGACCAAACCCCCCCCCAAAAAAAGAAATTAGACTTACTCAATTATTTTTCCCTCCCCTCCAGGAAGGAAACAATCTTCATACTGTGATTTGTGCTAGTCCCCATACTTATTCCCAATGCATTATGACTTTTTTTTGTCTCTTACAAGAAAAGTCAAAACATAGGCTTTAGAAATGATACAAATGAAAGAATCATCACAGCCATTTCCTCATTAGAACTATATGCAAGGTGTGAGGCACACCAGGAAATTAAGAACCCATCCACTGAATGGCTCACGACTCGTAAATTCCCCACAATAGAGAGAAATTATTCAATAATTTCAATAATCTCTTTAGAGACAAAGACAAGAATCAAACTTATGGAGTAACCTAGCCAGCTCTTTGCTGAGAAATCAACATTGCTGGTAAGAAAAAGTTACGTTCCCAGTCACATCTCTTCATTACATCACTATCTCTGACTTTCAAAAGAAGGAACAAATGCCTAGACATTAAGAGTTTGGGAGAAGCTTAATAAAATGATTTTTGTTTTAAATGCTGTTTTCTTAAAGAATTTAAAGAATATTATAAGTGTATTCCCAAACAAAAAACAAGCAGAGAAATTGAGACTGTTTTTAATGTAGCCAATTGATAATCCAGTAAGAGTTGTCCATTTCAGTTCCCAGCTCTGTGCTCAATGCCAGCCAAGCCAATGTCCCTTCTATGAACATATCACTTGGATAACGAATTCTTTCATAAGCCCTGAACAGATCCAGCACTGTCCCTTCCAGTTTCAGAATGAGCTGTTTTTCATTTAGCAGACTAGACTATTATCTTTCTAAATGAGAGCTCTCCTATACCCGTTGCAGGATCTTTTTGTTTTTCTTCCTAAGTGTCTTCTCCTGGGAAACTGGGTGATTTTCTTGAAAAGATATCTTGCTGATAGAAAACCTTGATTGCTATTTCTCCATGGAGAAGAAAGAGAGAAAGTCAACTCTGAGTTTTCTGTGTATAGGACAGTGTTGCAGATGCCAAGGAGGCTTTTCAAGGGTGATTACTATTACCCTATACTGAAAATGTCTTCCCTTGGTCTGGAGAGGGGAGTGCTGGAGTTCTGAAAAGGAGCAGAGGTGGTATAGAGAGCCAGCCCATAGCAGTATGTGCCAACTGTGGGTGCTTCCCTCATGCCAGAGTCCTGTGTCTGCCAGCACATGGACTACTAAAATTAGGCATTAAGAGTACCAGGAATCACAGCACCCCAAGATGGAGAGGAAGACTACTAAGAATGATTTTTTTTCAATGCCTTGCCTGCCATGTTCCTTTGTATCCTTTCCATTACCACTCTCCCACACATTTAATAGCAGCAAAATGAATCCAGGCTGAAAGATAACTCGGAGAACTGGAGCCCATGATATCCAAGTGAGACATTTGGGTTTAATTCCCAGCTCTGTAGGATCCACCAGGAGCAAATTCCAAGCACCATGCTGGAAATTGCAACTGAGTACTGCCAAATGTGATCGCAGAAGCAAACAGTATTAATCCACCACTATACATACCTCCTGAGTGGACTTTTGAAGAAAATATCTAACTAGCCTGAATAAATCAATGTTTGCTTTCAAAAGCAAGGAGATGGTATTCCTGAGTCTATAGGAATGTGCAAGTTAGTCCATAGGAATACAAGTGGTACGAGAAAGGATCTTGTTAATGGAATAGTTTAAAAATTAACTTACGACCATTAAAAACACAATATTTGTCATGACAAAGATATTCTCAGAGAGATATTATTTTACTATTCTTTGTACCCTGAATTGACTTAATTTATGAGTACTCCAGCCATCAAGACAATGATGCTCAAGCCACTTAGTAAAGAAAAATGCTGCAAATCTTGTCTTTCATTTTTTCTTTTCCTCTCTGGCTCAAAGTTCCTGCTCAGATTCTCTCATCTTACTTCTCCCAGGCTTCTTTTCTGTTCCTTCCAGTTTAGTCTTTTGCCAGAATAATTTCTCTAGAAGAAACCCTGATCTTGTATTCAGCCTTCTGGAACCCATTGACTGAATTCCTATATTAGGGTTGGGGATGTTCTTTCACAGGGACCTCAAGATCTCTACACATGCTGTCCAACCTCTGATCAGCCTTACTAGATGAAGCACTTGCAGTTCACTAAACACATTAAGCGCTTTCACTCCCCCCACCCGACCACACCACCATCATTGTCACTTAAGCATTATTCCCAGAAACTATCTGATAAACTCTGAAATAATATTTTGCCTTCCATACCATGTAACATTCATCTCCGGTGAGATAAGACTCTTCTTTTGGTCACTTTTCCGTCTTTTTCCTGGAATGTTAGTTTTCCTGCCTCAATAACAAGCTACATCTTATTTACTGTGCATGCAGTCAGGAATCAGGAATTACCAACACACTGTCCACATAAGGTAATGTAACTTCAAAGAATGCCATCGTGAGTTCTGCATAGCTCAAAGACCCATTTGGGAACTCAGCAAACAGTAAGTCAATGAATGGTATCCTATGATTAGTGGACCTGTGCCCATGGGTAGTATGAGATGGTTGCAAGGCAATTTCCTGTTCTGATTTTTTTCTTTTTCTTTTTTTTTGGGGGGGGGTCACACCCGGCTGCTCAGGGGTTACTTCTGGCTCCATGCTCAGAAATTGCTCCTGGCAGGCACGGGGGACCATATGGGGCACCGGGATTCGAATCGATGACCTTTTGCATGAAAGGCAAACGCCTTACCTCCATGCTATCTCCCGGGCCCCTCTGATTTTTTTCAAGTCATGCCTGGTTCTTCTGGTATTGTCTCTACTACAGGTATCCCTACTCCTGTCCCCAGACTACTCTAGTTTAATAGTACTGGTGCTATTAAACTGGTGCTTTTTAACTAATTATTTTATATAATGATTCTCAACCTTGAATCCCACAGTTCTATTGGGATCATTTGGGTCATATTTGCTAAATGTTAGCTTTCTAGCCCTTTCCCCAGGCCAGTTAATCAGACTTCTTGTGGTAGAACTCAGGCATCATTTTGTACGGTTTTTAGTCTTCCTAAGAGACATATATAGTCTGGATTGTGTGCTTCCCCTCTGTTATTTTCTGAGTCAGGAGGCTATTGTTCAGGAAGCAAGGAATAAGGATGACCATCACACTGCCCACACAAGGCAATGAAACTGCAAAGTATGCCACGATGAGTTCTGAGCAGAGTCATTTTCCTGCCTCTGAGCTCTTCTCAAATGGAATACCTAGTTTGATTTTCAGTAGGTTTTGTTTTTAATAACTCATATTTTGACACCAGGTCAGAATGTATAGATTGAAATAAATCTACACTCAATCTAATATTATCACTTTCCTAAAGATGGTGGCATAATTCTCCCAAATTATTTCTTAGTGACACTTTGCTTGTTTGTTTACCAACTAACATTTATTTCTTTGTTTATTATGGAAAGGGGTGGGTCACACTCTGCTGTGTTCAGGGATTAAAGCTGGCATTGCTCTTAGGAATCACTCCTAGCAGAGTTCGAGAGACCATATGGGTGCCAGGGATAGAAAGAGGATTGCTTCAAGCAAGGCAAGTGTCCTGCATGTTGTACTATCTCTTTAGCCCTTACCAAGTTAATTAATTAATCTTACTATGGCATAAACTAGATATTCTGGAATAATTTTTAACAACTTTACCATATGTAGCAAAGAAAGATTTACAATGTTTTAATATTAATAGATACATTAATAGCTTCACATAGACTAAATTTTTCCTCATCTGTTTCCACAGTTCCACTTCTATGCCCACCAGGATCCTTACCCTCAGCTTCTGAGAGCAGGTACTAAGGTTGAGAGTGCTACAGGGCCCAGTAACCAAGAGCATCATTCAATGGAGCTGTGAGACAGAATGTTTGTGACTGTAGAAGAGGAAGAAAATGCTCTGTTTGTTTCTCAGCCATAGCAGCTGATGGGTCACCTTAAAGTGCTCTTATATTTTTTACATTGAGAATATAAAAATGTTTCAAAGCACAAAAATGGGCTGATGACTCTGGTCTCAGTCTTCTGTACATAAACCATCATTGAGAAATAAAGTAAAATTGTGACATTTGTTTTTGCAAAGTAGAAAGGATGGAAGCAGAGGAAAAATCACAAAGCTCCTACCTTCTAAGGAATCTCTGGTAGATAAGCAAGACGATATTTATGAAGGCCCAGGTGTTAGTTCAACATGTCAAGTGGTGTTTCACATTTTGAGGTTCTGTGTTCAATTCTGGAATCACATAGTACCCACGCTCTGCAGGGTAAACTCTTAATTGCCACCAAGCACCATTGTTCTGACTAGTGAACTCCCAGGCCAAGAATCAATGGGAGTAAATTCAGGCTCCCTAAGCTCCCATTAATGTGATGTGTATATAGTATGTATGTGTGTGTATATATATATACATATATATGTGTGTTTATATATACATACTTATTTTAAAAGAAAGCATATGTGTTGTATTAATATAAAATATAGAGTCCTGGGGCCCCGGGATATAGCATGAAGGTAAGGCGTTCACCTTTCATGCAAAAGGTCATCGGTTCGAATCCCGGTGCCCCACATGGTCCCCCGTGCCTGGCAGGAATAATTTATGAGCATGGAGCCAGGAGTAACCCTGAGCACTGCCGGGTGTAACCCAAAAAAAAACAAAATAAATAAATAAAAATAAAAATAAATAAAAATTTAAAAAAATATAGAGAGAGTCCTGGCGTTGTTAGGACAGTGGTGAGGCTTTCTTGACTCAGCCCAGCACCTGTAGTGCCTTTGCCCTGGTGGGTCTACAGGTTGCAGGGTAATGACTGAGAAATGACTCCCAGGCAGTCTAATGAAGTTTCAGGAGTTGTTCAGCTTTATTTCACGACCCTAGCCACCACGTGCACATTTTTCACATGGTCTCTATGCTAAGCCTCTTCTTGCAGCCCTCCAAGCACCCCTCCAGTGTCAGCTCTCTGCTCCCCTCTCTCTCCTGCTCTCACTCCTCCCTATCCCAACCAGCCACTCTTAGCCTCTATCCCAAACAACAGCCCCTCCCAGGTATGGGTGGGTCTGACCAAACAGGTGATATTGCAAACGGAATTGGGGGAGGGATAACAATATATATGCAAATTGTTTCATATCTTTCTATTATAATAAGTGTACTATAGGTTTAACAAAATAAGATAGAAAACGGGAAAGACTATTATGCCTATCTTTATGAAAATATATTGTTTCTGAGCAAATAATATTTGAGGTAAATTTTGTTTGTATATTTCTTTCCTTTCCAAACACAGTCACCGGCACAGATCACATCATAGTCATGTGCTTTTGAAATGCACCATTAAGAAATGGCCATATGGGGGATGGTGGGAGGTTGAAGAATGCAATTCAAAAAATAATTTCAAATAGAACTTAAGCCTTGAGGCATCAAGAGATATCAGGAAGAGATAAAAGCAATCTGTTTGAGAAAAAACTTTACCTCTGTTTTCTGCCACCCCAAACTTGTCTTCTAAAGACAAATGAGTGTATACGTTATTCAATATTTGAAATAAATTTTAAAAATTATATAGCTGAGAAGTTACCTCTTGCAATTCACTGTCCGCACATATTGTTTCTAAGGTATTTTACATTGTAAATATTTTGTAACTTTATACAATGAGACAGTGCAGTTAAATGTGCTATATAATAAATTTTTGTTAGAAAATATTGTGGTGTAGGTAAAATAATTATAGCAGGTAGATGTATAGTTGTAAGCCTGAAGTCTTCCTGATTTACATATTCAAATATCTATCACAGTACAGCATGAAAGTACACTGGCTCACCAGTAGATTCCTCTCAGTTTATTTAAACCTCTAAAAGGTTATTTGGAAACAGAGAGATAGTACAGAGATTAAGTGCTTTTTTGCACATAACTGAGCCCAATTTGACCCTTGCTACTACATATGGCCTGCTAGCATCTTCAAGAATAATTTATAGAGCCAGGAGCAAGCCTTGAGCACTGCAAGGTATGGCCAAGAATCAATATACATAATTCTTAATAAACACGTAAATCAAAACAAAGTATATTCTAAAACATTACAAAGAGAGTTAGACAGAATGGATAACTAGAATACCAAGTACTGTTCATGGTATCTTACTGAGAAAATCAAGTGATTCTCTTACGCTGAATAGACTGTGTTCTTCAATGGCCTCTTTAATTCCCTGTTAATACTCAGAAGACTATGAGCTTGTGCATTAAGTATATTATATTATTAATATATTCTACATTATATAAAGTCATTTAACAGAAAGGATTTTGTAAACATTTTACAGAGAGCACTATTATCAAATGTAAATGACTATTGGAGCTCATTTTGTAGAGAAACAGCAGCCTTTCTTTCTCTACCCCTTGAAATTTAACATTCTGCTATATTTCCCTGAAAATTAATATTTATGTTGTAAACACTACAGCATTGTCTAAAATGAAATCTTAGATCAAACTATGGTTTCTCCATTACAGAGAGCTGTTTAGGCATTTTGCTGTTTCAATAAAATTATAAAATGGATCTTTATGCTTCAGAAAGCTAAATAAGTTTTTATTTACCATTTGCTGATTTTGAAATATTTCATTTAAAAGACTAAATTATAAATGCCTAGAAGATAAAAATTTTATCTTTTATAGCTAAATCTACTTCTCTCTACTAAAAATTTGTGCATTATACATGGGTTAAAACATATATTTTTTGCCTTCATAATATTTATCTACTACCCGGGAGATAGCATGGAGGTAAGGCGTTTGCCTTTCATGCAAAAGGTCATCGGTTCGAATTCCGGTGCCCCATATGGTCCCCCGTGCCTGCCAGGAGCAATTTCTGAGCATGGAGCCAGGAGTAACCCCTGAACACTGCCAAGTGAGACCCAAAAACCAATATATATATATATATATATATATATATATATATATATATACTACTGAACTCTCAAAGGAATGAGTGATTTGATAGTGCCTATAGCTCTAGCTACAAAATAAACAGTAACAATGAGGGGCCAGAGCTGTGGAGTAAGCAATAAGGTATTTGTCCTGCATGTGCTAACCTAGGACAGACCGCAGTTCGATCCCCCGGCATCCCATATGGTCCTCCAAGCCAAGAGCAATTTCTGAGCGCATAGCCAGGAGTAACCCCTGAGCATCACTGGGTGTGCCCCCCCAAAAAAACCCCACTGTGACAATGATAAGGTGATAATAGAAAATAAAGAATTAAAGATTATGGAAAGACCTGCTTGTCAATAGTTTATCTGATTTCCCTTATAATAGAATTGAACCTGAAAATTTTGG
The DNA here is from genome assembly GCA_004027635.1 of Crocidura indochinensis. Taxonomy (NCBI): domain Eukaryota; kingdom Metazoa; phylum Chordata; class Mammalia; order Eulipotyphla; family Soricidae; genus Crocidura; species Crocidura indochinensis. The sequence goes on along the minus strand of PVKC010006836.1, from coordinate 856 downwards.
GGCTCTTTCATTCACCCATGTATTGATTCACCAAGCAATCAAAAAGAACCAAGGGAAGGCGGAATTAAAAACTAAATAAAAGTGCATTTATAAAAGAAACTCATTTTGAATATTTTCTTTATACAAGTAAAACATGAATGAGGAAGAAAAAAGTAAATATTACCTCATAAGTTTCTCTAAAATGTTCAATATATAATGGTATATACCTTGATAAATTAATCATTAACTGCCTTGTTATAACTAATACCTTCGATTTACATTGATTTATGTTGCAGGAAAACCAAATTCTTATTTTTCACTTTTACACAAATTGGAGCTTAATATATTATAATCTGATGCATAGCTGATCAGACAACACTTGTACAGCACAATATCATTTCTGTTTGTTTTGTTGTTGTTGTTGTTGTTTTTTGTTTTTGGGTCACACCTGGTGACGCTCAGGGGTTACTCCTGGCTATTTGCTCAGAAGTCGCTCCTGGCAGGCACGGGGGACCATATGGGGAACCGGGGGTTCGAACTGCCGTCCGTCCTAGGTTAGCTCAGGCACCTTATCTCCAGCGCCACCACCCGGCCCCACAATATCATTTCTATATTTTAAATTCTGTAGTTTAAAGCAAAGTAATTGCTTTTAAAGTAATTTGTCATCAGCTCAGCCGGTTATGGCCCAAACCCCCCCCCCCAAAAAGTAACTTGTGATCAAAGTGTATTACAAGTCGTTCACAGTAATATTTAAGGTACATAGTGACAATGAACTAGGGCCATTTCCACTACTACTGTTGTCCTCCCACCATCCCTGTTCCCAGCATGCATCCATACCTCCCCCTTTTCTGATGGACTGCTACTGTGACAAATCTCC
>PVKC010006835.1:0-30454 GCA_004027635.1 Crocidura indochinensis | reverse complement strand
AGCGGTGGAGGAGGAGAAGGAGGAGGAGGAGGTGGAGGAGAAGGATGAGGAGGAGGTGAAGAAGAAGGAGGAGAGGAAGAGGAGGAGAGGAGGAATTATAGGAAGAAGAAGATGAAAAAGAAAGAGAAGAAAAGAAGACAAAGAAGAGAAAGAAAAGGGGATAATGAAAGAAATAAGGAAAAGAGAGAAAGAGAGAGAAATAAAATGTTAATTTGCCCAAATGTGTTCGATGAGTAAGTCCTGTAATATATGTCTGTTGTTCACAGTTGATGTTTCAGTGGTCTGAATAGTCATAAGTACTAATAGAAGACATAAGACAGAGAAAAGAGATATATTGGGGTGTTTTATCAAGATAATTTCATAATGCAAACTGAATATGGTATCTGGTATGACTGAGCACCGAGATGTAATATTAGGCCCACCTTTGTATCCAAGAATCCCTGTGGACAAAGAAGCTAGGTTTTTATACCTAGTAAGGTTAAGGCATTAAAATATATTGTTAGGAATCACTTCAGCTGGAAAATCTGGCTTCCATTCAACTTCATCACCCATATCTGTGTATAACTTCCCTAAGACTTTATTATTGGCCTTTGTAGTTAAAGGCTGATTACATGCCTGTTCACTTTAAACCATTGTTTCCGTGCAGGGGTCCTCAAACGTTTTAAACAGGGGCCCAGTTCACTGTCCCTCAGACCATTGGGGGGCCAGACTATAGTAAAAACAAAAATTATGAACAAATTCCTATGCACACTGCATACATCTTATTTTGATGTAAAGAAACAAGATGGGAACAAATACAATATGTGACCCGTAGCCGTAGTTTGAGGACCACTGGTTGGATAGTTGAGGCTTTATGTTGTTTCTCTTGCAATTAATTTGAAAACTTCTCTCCGCTAAATGTTGACAACTAAGGAGCTTGGAGTTTCTTCCCTATTATACCATAGTATTTGTTATTGGAGTATTATGTGTATATATGGTGTATATTCTAAGTATCTTAGAAAAGTGCTATCAGTCTGTAATTATCCTTCATCTTCAGGCTTACTTCATTAACATAATAGTTTGTAGATACATCCATGTTGCTGCATAATACATGATTTTATCATTTCTAACTGCTATGTAGTATCCCATTGTGTATAAATACCACATCTTCATGACCCACTCATCTGTTGTTGGCCATCAAGATTGGTTCCAAACCCTGGCTATTGTGCTGAGTGCTCCACACTGTTTTCAATAGGGGTTGGACCAGGCAGCATTCCCACAAGCAGTGGATAAGAGTTTCTTTTTTTACCACATCCCCACCTTTTTATGTGTGCCATCCTCACTGGTGTAAGTTGGTACCTCATTGTTGCCTTGATTTGAGTTTCCGTATTGATGAGTTATTGATGGGAATTAGCACATTTTCATGTGTTTATTGGCCATATTTCGGTTTTCCTCGGAGAAGTGTCTATTTCTTCTCTCCATTTTTCTATGGCTTTATTAGACGTTTTTGGCAAACTCACCTTACTGAGTGCTTTGTATATGCTAGAAATCAGTTCTTTATCTGACGTGATAAATGAAAAATTTTCACATTTTATTAACGGTCTTCTAGTATTAACTAGGTTTCTTTTGCCATGCAGTAACTTTTTAGTGTGTTTGTTTGTTTCTGGGTCACACCAGGCAGTGCTCAGGAGTTACTCCTGGCTCCACACTCAGAAATCGCTCTTGGCAGACTTGGGGGACCATATGGGATGCCAGGATTTGAACCAATGACCTTCTGCATGAAAAGTAAAAGCCTTACCTCCATGTTATCTTTCCAGCACCTCAGTAACTTGTTTTAAGGATTATTTTTATTAATAATTTTCATTTTGACCAAAGTGTATTACAAATCATTCACAGTAGTATTTCAGGTACATAGTGACATTGAATCAGGGGCATTCACATTACCAATGCTGTCCTCCCTCCACCCCTGTTCCCAGCATACATCCTGTTTTGTTCCTCCTTTGCCCCCCAGGCTGCTAGTATAAGTGGTCCCTCTGTGTCTAGCCTATTGTAGATTGGGAATCGATTCTGTTGTACTTGGCTTTGAATTTGGTGTTCAAGTCTGATAATTTTTTAATTTCTACTTAATGTTCATACACGTGTGTGAACTTGTTGCCCTCCAATATTTCTCCTGCAATTTGTGAGGCAGAACATATGCTTTAAGTTTTGTGGTTCTGTTTGAAGGTAAGAAAAAATGGGGGTGGCAAAAATTCAAATAAGCATAAACCGGGAGGAACCCTTTCAGCGACCACAAATATCAATTTAAGAAAAGAAAGGGAAGGGTCTGGAGACATAGCACAATGGCATTTGCCTTGCAAGCAGCCAATCCAGGACCTAAGGTGGTTGGTTCATACCCCAGCATCCCATAAAGTCCCCCATGCCCGCTGGGAGCTATCTCTGAGCAAATAGCCAGGAGTAACCCCAGAACACCACCAGGTGCGGCCCCCCAAAAAGGGGGGTGGAAGGAAGGCAAATATAAAAATAATGCAAGAAAAATTAAACCCCAAATAACATAACAAACCAAAAAACCTAAAAATCACACTAGCAATAAACACAACAACCAAACACTAACCACAATCCTGAAATAAAGACAAATCAAATCACAGGGGGAAAGAGGGCAACAACAACAACAACAAAAAAAAACAAGCAACAGCAATTACAAAAATAAATGTAAATAAATTTTATATTTGCTATTTTTTTTTTGCATAGGCACAGAAAAAATAGAGATTAAAAAGGTAATTCCCCTGGCGTAAGAGATACAAGGTATCTCCACCCTTGAAGTATACTGTCATTGGTATAAATATGGCTCCATACAAGCTCTTATTCTCTCTGCTAGTTACTTTTGTGATATCTGGAAGTTTTCTATCCGTCATGGATGATAAAATCAGGCCTCTGTAGCTAGTGATCTTAGTATTTCCACATGTCATAAGATGGATTCTTTCTTTCAGTTCCAGAAGTTATGTTCCATTACTGTTATTTTAATAAGTCTTCTGTAGTTGGTGGTCTTGGTTTTGGCATTGATCCCTAGGACAAAGTCTAGGATAGAGTATTCATTATGTTTCCAGAAGTTTTGCTCAGATGCAGTTGTCACAGTCAGACTTCTGGAAATAGAGATCTTGGTTGTTGTACAAATTGTAGGCCAAAGCCTAGATTTAGGTTGTTGTGTATATAAACATTATTATGTTACTGACCCTACCCTGATCTGTAATTGTGCCCTACCCTAGGGTGTGACCTGGCATTCTACTCCCACCCTAGGGTGATACCTGATTCTGCTTCCACCATTGGATGGTACCTGATTCGGGGGGCATAAAAAGCAAGCATCTGGGGATGCTTTGTTCTTCCTGGCCTATTCCTTGGCTTTTTGGGGTTTCAGCCTCTTCAAGGAATAAAGAGCTGTTTTCTTTGGAAGTCTGGGTGCCTTTTGGCTTTCTTCTCACCGCATTCACCTCAGAACTGCTGATTGAGCAGGGTGGCAGACGTGTTCTCCGAGCTGGAGGGGAAAGACCTCATACTCCATCCTTCCATCAGTGAAACTCTTCAGGGGCTGTCTTGCTACAAGGGTCTTTTTCATTGGTCCCAGGATACGTTCTGCACAGTTATGGTGGTCACAGTCAGTCTTCTGTTGTTAGCAATCTTGGCTTTTGCACTGATCAAGGGATGATGTGTCTTCTGATTTCATCATATTGTTAGGTGTTGAGAGGAGACAACTTGCTCTTAGAACAAGTTTTGCCATTTCCTCATTGTTAGGATGTCATACCAAAACTGGCACATATTTGTGTTAGAGCAGTATTAAGAATGTCCCAGAAGAAGTTTGGTTCTAACATATGTCACCTGGTCCCAAGTTAGACTCCATGTGATTATACAGTGGCCATCCAGAAACTATTTATTTTGATATAGTCTCATTTATTTAGATTTGATGTTAAAGTTTTTGCCATTGCATTTTATCCTCAAATAATTTTTGATGTATAGATCTTGGAGTTTTCTGCCTATGTTTTTCAATAAACTATAAATTTGGGCCTGATTTCCAGGGATTTAATCCATTTTGAGTGCCTTTTGTGTAAAGTGTGATGTATGGGTCAATCTTTAATTTCTTACAGGTGGTTGTTTCAACACCATTTGTTGAAGAGACTGTCTTTGTTCCATTTCAAGTTCTTGATCTTTTTGTCAAATATTAGTTGTCTGTATATTTGGAGGTTTATCTCTGGATATTCTATTCTAACGCACTGATTTGAGACTCTGTCTTTGTTCCAGTATCATGTTGTGTTTAACACTATGGATTTATAGTAAAGCTTTAGGTCAAGTAAAGAGAAGCCATCAAACTTATTGTTTTTCAATATCTGCTTGGCCACCCTGGGTCTTTTGTTTTTCCGTACAAATTTTATAATTGTTCTAAGTCCTTAAAGAATCAAGTCTGAATTGAGAAAGGGATTGCATTGAATCTATATGAAAGTTTAGCTAAGATCGTGATTTTGGCGATGTTTATTCTACCTACCCATGACCATGGGATGTTCTTCCATTTCCTTAAGTCATCTTCAATTTCTTTTTAAATTGTCTTGATGTTTTCATGGTATTGGTCCTTTATTTCTCTTGTAAGGTTGATTCCTAGGTATGTGAGATTTTTGGATAATATTTTAAATGAAATCGTCACTTAATTTCTTCTTTACTTTGTTATTTGTATAGAGGAATGCGACTGTCTTTTCTGTATTGACTTTGTAGCTGGACACTTTGCTGTACTTGTTTCTAGGAGTAATTGTTCCTAGGAGTTCTACTGTGGATTCTTTAGGTTTTTTGATGTATGCCATCATATCATCTGCAAAAATAGATAGTTTGAGTTTTTCTTGATTCCTTTCTCTTATGATTGTCATTGCTAACATATCTAAAACTATATTGGAGAAGAGTGGAGAGAGTGGAAAGCATTGCCTAATTCCTGACCTTAGTGGAAATGCTTTCAGTTTATCACCATTAAGGATAATGTTGGATGTGGGCTTTTTATAGATAGCTGTAACTATTTTGAGGAAGGTTACTCCCACTCTATTTTGCTAAGTGTTTTGAACATGAATGATATATTTTGTCAAATGCCATCTGCATTGATTGATATAATCATGTGTTTTTATCTATCTTGTTGATGATGTGGTGCATGACCTTGATTGGTTTCCATATGTTGAACCATTCTTGCATCCCTCGGACGAAACCTACTTGGTCCTGGTGCATGAATTTTTTTTTTTGGTCATAACCAGCAGTGCTCAGGGAGTTACTCCTGGCTCTATGCTCAGATATCACCCCTGTCATGCACAAGGGATCATATGTGATGCTGGGATTTGAACCACTGACCTTCTACATGAAAGGCAAATGCTTTACCTCCATGCTACCTCTCTGGTTCCCAGTCTTTTTGATGCAGTGCTGGATTGTTCTGCTAAGATTTTATTGAGAATTTTTGCATCAATGTTCATCAGTGAGATTGGTCTGTAGTTTTCTTTCTTGGCAGTGTCTTTGCTGACTCTGGGAATGCTTGTGATATTAGCCTCATAAAAGGAATTAGGAAGGATTCCTGTCTTTTCAATGTTTTGGAAGAACCTGTGAATCAGTGCTAATAATTCTTCTTGGAATGTTTGATAGAATTCACCTGTAATACCATCTAGATCTGGACATTTGTTCTTGGGGAGTTTCTTAATTACTGATTCAATTTCCTTGGATATCATTGGCCTCTTTAGGCTTTCATCATCCTCATTATTCAGTCTTGGAAGACGATATTTTTCAAAAAATCTGTCGATTTCTTCTGGGTTCTCTAACTGAGTATGAGTCTTCATGATGTGTTTGATTTCTTGGGGTTCTGTTGTAATCTCTCCCTTTTCATTTGTGATCCTATTTATTTGAGTATTTTCCCTCCTTTTTTGAGTCTTGCCAGCAGTTTGTCTATCTTGTTTATTCTTTCAAAAAACGACCTCTTGGTCTAATTGATTTTTTTGTACTGTTTTCTTTGTTTCTATGTTGTTTATTTCTGCCTTGGTTTTTATTGTTTCTTTTTTATGGTTGTGTTTGGGTTTCTTTGCTTTTTTCCAGCTCCTTAAGGTGTCCCTTTAAACTGTTGATTTTGTCAATTTCCTCTTCTTTATGTAGTCATTTAAATATGCCATTCCACACTCTTCTTGCTTGAATTGTTTCAAATGGGAAATCAGGTTTGATTCTTATGTTCCTTCCTTTGTACTTGAGGGTTTTTTCCTCCCATGTTGCTTTAAGGAGTTCATCTTTCTCTTTTTTTGTTGTTTGTTTGCTTTTTGTTTTTGCCATTTGTATTACTATATGCCTGTTGCTGGTTTATTAGTGACTTTTCTTAGGGACTCTTTTCACCTCCTGGATTTGCACTGGGGCCTCTTTCCAGAGGGTGGGAAAGTTTTCTGCTATTATTTCCTTGACCACTTGTTTTTCCCCTTTCCTATGTCCCTCCTTCTGGTATTCCTACAATCCGTACATTATTTCTTTTGTCTTTGTTCATTAAATACCTACCTTTTATTTTTCCCAATGCTTTACCTTTTTTTTTCCTTTTGGCTTCTTTGTCATTTTGGTTTGTAATTTTTCTTCAAGTGCTTCAATGTGATTCTCCGACTGTGTAATTCTGTTATTATAACTTGCTAAGATTTTTTTATTTCCTTTAATTCCATATGTATGGATTCTCTTATCTTCTGTAAAAGTTCATCTTTGATTTGGTTGATTTCTTCATCTATGGATTTCATAAACTCAGGGCTAGTGTTTCCTTGATTTATTTTGCCATGACTTGCATTGTCACTTTTAGTTTCTCATCTATTGGGCCCATGTATTTTGGTGGACTTGAAAATTTGCTAAGTTTTTTCTCCATATCCTCAGTTATTAGTGTCTTCCTTAGTTTACCCATATTTCTTTGCATTCGGTGGTTTGGTTTGGAGGGCAGTACCTTCATTTTTCAGCCCTTTTTGTAACCTGTGTCATGAGTTTGGTCACTTCTCCAAAGTACGACTCTAGGTGGGCATGATGGCTACAGTTGCTGAGTTTTGGCCTCACACTCAAGACTCCTCCCTCACTTTACCACCAGAAGGCATAAGTCTCCTCCACCTTGCCCAACCACAGCAAGATTTCCTCTTTCCCTTCACCTTCAGAAGTTGTGGCAGAGGTCCAGGCCTTTGTCAAAATTCCCAACCCCCTCAACCTGTCAGACAGTTTCATTTCGTTTTGTTTCGTTTTGTGCCTGTCCCACCCCTAGTAATGGCAGAGCACCTGCTGGTGCTTTGCTGGTTGTGCCTGGTCAATTTCACTCTTCCACTCTACCTGTCAGACAGAGTGGTTCCCCTTTGATCACACATGTCTCCTCCCTGTAATCAAAACACAGTGTTTTGTCACAATCTTAACTTGTTTTAATGGGATATGATAGTGTATATAAAGGCAGTTAATGTCTCCCAGCATTTTCTGAAAATCATTGAGTGTTTTGAGGTCTTTCTGGTAGATAGAAATTTTCTGAGGCTGTAAAGGATGTAATATTATATGCTTGAGAACATAAACAAATATTCATATGGGGGAAGAATCTGAATTTTTCTCTTGAAACTTGTATTCTCACTGCCAGTATATCATTACATCTCTAAAACTCCTCATTAGAACATGCTACCAAAATATAGTCTATGTAGGGATGATCTAAGCTTGAGAAAATTTTGCATAAAAACATCTAAAGCTATATCAATAAAATATTGACATATGGTTGATGAGTTGATCATTCCCTGAGGTAAAGCAGTCCACTAGCCTGCACATAGTGCTTAATCAAAAAATAAAAATTGCAAAATGTTTATGGTCATTGGGTTAAATAGGAATATTGTAAAAACATTATTTATATATATTATAGCCAGTCGTAAATCTTTAGGGATTGCTGAAGGAGAAAGAAAGATGAATTGGAGAGTTCCCATGGGAATCATCATAATACTTACATATCTCAAGTCAATCAATAGTCACCATTTGCCCAATATTTTTGGTAATACAAGAAAATTCCATTCATAAATAATGTTTCAATACACCCAGCTTAAGCTCTTCCTCTGCTTAATTTATAAGCACACTTAGCTTTATTTCTTTACATGCCACACAGGATAATTAGACTTCCACTGAGTACAGAGTGGTGGTGGTTACTGTATTGCAGTGGATTAAATAAGAAATGCTTGTCATCTGAATTACTGGCTAGAGATTGGCTGGTAGAGGAATTGTGAATTCAGTTCATTATTGTTCATATAGATTTTTACCCCATACATTTAGGGGCAAGGGATCCACATAAGTTTGAAATGTGGCTATATTCCCTTCCAAATGAATGCTTTTCAACGGTCTAGCACTCTGTAAATGGAGGAAGAAGGCCAAATGCCTACTCCTTATAAGCTATAAAGTAACTAAGTCCTGAAGGACCTAATAATGGGGACAGTATTGGAAAGAGATGATAGAATCATTGGGACCCATGCCACTCATTTCTATTTTTCTTTAAATTTATTGTAAAGGCCACTATGGGATTCATGAAAACGCTAGAATTTTACTGCTACCAAAACCTCCAATCCTTGGGTTATTGGTGTGGTAAGGCAAAACAAACTGAAGAAGAAAGAGTTGGGCAATGCCAATTATGCAAAAAGATTTGAGCTGGAGCAATGTGTAAGGTGTCTTCCTTGAACATGATAGCCTAGGATGATCACCTGGCATCCCATTGGTCCCCCAAGCCAGGGGCAATTTCTGAGCATATAACCAGGAGTAACTCCTGAGCGTCACTGGACCAAATACAAAAAATAATTTGGGTAATGAATTTTTCTTTTTTAAAATGTCTATTCTGTTTGTATTGTTGTAAATGTTAACTCTCCTGTGTCTTTGGAATCTACAATTCTCACATGGACATTGATTCCTTTAATAGTTAGACTGTTTCTTCCTAGGAGTAGGCCTACAGTAACTAGTGATAATGGTGCCTTTTCCAGATTTTAATTTGTAGGGCAGGCCAGTGAGCTGGTGGTATTTTGATAATGTCAGGGTATGGGACATCTAAGGTAGCACTTCCTATACTTCCTATGGAGGTAGGTTACAGCAAACATATTGTCTGTACATCCGCTTGAATTGGGCTCCCTGATATTGTGGGACCTGAGTTGGCTCAATAGCCACTTTCCCAATATCTGTCCGTTGGTATGGCAATTCTTGTCAAAATATCCCCTCTGCTGCATTTTGGGCAAGGTTCAGGTTTCCTAATGGTGGGACCAGAGTGAGTCGTGAAGTACCTAATATAGTGGCCAAATTTTTCACAATTTACCTCTGATTAGTGAGGGATAATTTTGGACGTCCTCTTCTCCAGAATCTCCAAACTCTGAGCAACAGCATCCTGACCAATGGTTTTCACTTCCACATTTGAGACAAGATCCAGGTCTTGGTCTTGAAAATAAATGGTTGAGAGGAATCTGCCCCTGCTGTCAGTTTATCAACTGGGAGAGACTGAGGGAGCCTGTCGCTTGTGCATGATTCTCTACTGTCTCATGAACCTCTCCTGAGAGTGCTCAGAAGGGCCCAGCAAAACCTCTCTCCTAGAGGTGCCCAAGCTTAAAAGCCAAGAAAGACTGAGTGAGTGAAAACCAGTTATCAGCGGTGCCTGGCAGAAAGGCAGATCCTTTATCTCTGAAGACAGGTAGGAGGAATCTGCCCCTGCTGTGAAATTACCAACGGGGAGAGACTGAAGGAGCCTGCCACCCGTGTGCATTTCTCTACTCTTCTGCCTCTTGAACTTCTCTTGAAAGGGCCAGTAGGGCCCAGAAAAAAATCTTTTTCCTATAGGCTCCAGAAGAGTACAGCTGCTCTGTTTCACTTCATGGCTGCACTCTCTTTCTAGAACCCCAACATAACACGAAGAAAAAAATTATACTACAAGCATGACAATGGGGAAAACTTGCAGGCAAACATCATGTATAGAGAATGAAGAAGATATCTCTTATGACCACAAAAATATCAACCATCTGATTAATCTCTCAGATAGGGTGTTAAGTATAGAAATATAGAGGATTCTTCATGGAAATCAAAGAAAACATAGCTCTAGCTGAACAGAACACAAAGATAGAAATAAAAAAACTTCAAACTGAAATAACAGATCTGAAAAACACAGTAGCTAAAATGAAAACCTCAATGTAAATCCTCTCTTACAGAGTAAAAGCAACCAAGGAAAAAATCAGTTAGCTGGAAGATCAAATGCAGAACAACTCCATGCAGCAGAAGAGATTGGAAAAGAACCTTAATGGAAATTATTCTATAATGGAAAAGGTACTTAGAGTATAAAACCAGATGAAAAGAGAAGTCTTGGATAAACTCAGAAGAAACAACATATGAATCATTGGCATCCAAGAGGCCTAGGAAGGGACACCCTGGAAGAATCAACAGTCAAAGAAATGATCACAGATAAATTCCAAGAGCTAACAACTGCATGCAATCAAATCCTGCATGCCCAAAGAGTACCAGCTAAAAAAGACCCGAAAAAACCACAAGCACATCCTAGTCACAATGGTGAACTTTACAGATATAGATATAATACTGAAAGCAGCAAAATCAAAAAGGTGAATTACATTCAAAGGAACATCATAAAATTTACAGCAGACATTTCACAAGAAACTCTCAAGGCCAGAAGACAGTGGTGGGATATTGTGGCAAGACTGAATGAAATGGATGTTCACCTAGAACAGTGATTGGTAACTTTTTTTTTCAACTGAGCCAAATCTCACCAAAATCACAATTGAAATTTATTTTGAGAGCTACATTTTTTTTGGCAGCACTCAAGGGTTACTCCTGGCTCTATGCTCAGAAATCGCTCCTGGCAGGCTCGGGGGACCATATGGGATGCCAGGATTCGAACCACCAACATTCTGCATGAGAGGCAAATGCCTTACCTTCATGCAATCTCTCTGGCCCTGAGAGTCACATTTTTAAAACCGAAAATACATAGGAGGGTGCATTGTTTTTAGTTTCAATATGTTTTTATTGAGAATATTCTGCATGCAAGTATACACATAGGTCGGGAGGATATAAATAACAAAACTAATAAAACAAAAACTTTAGAACGATATTATTTATCAATAACGTTAAATCCCATAAAATTTGCCTTACAATGTAGAGAAAATTACATCCTGACAATGACTGACAAAATCACAAACAGTAAAGTGAACATTGGCTTTGCATTTCCTTGGATAGTTTGAGTAAGTCAGGTTTGTGTGTTGTTGTTTTTAATTTTAGGCATGATTCCAGGTTCTCATCAATGAGATGATTCCTCAATTTACTCTTGATAAGATTCATGCTTGAAAATGATTGTTTGAATATATATGTAGACCCAAACAAGGAAAGAACAGCAAACACTAGCTTTTTAAGTTGATTATATGAGTCAGGAATACTATTCCCGGTGTTAAAAATCAATACATCTTCCTTCTCTAGGTCTTTCAACCAGACCACTTGTGCTGTGAACTAAGTTCACATTTGCGTTTCTCCAATCTTCCTAAATTAGCACAAAGACATTCAAATTTTGAGCTCCACAGTTCTTTGTTTTTTAAATTTAGCAATTGCATTTCAAAGTTGTCAATGTTGATATTAAAGGGTTAAAAATTTAATTCCTTTACAGTGGCATCCAGAGGTTTTTTTTCCTTTTTTTTGTTTTTGTTTTTGGGTCACACCCGGCAGTGCTCAGGGATTACTCCTGGCTCCATGCTCAGAAATTGCTCCTGGCAGGCACAGGGGACCATATGGGGTACTGGGATTTGAACCGATGACCTTTTTGCATGAAAGGCAAATGCCTTACCTCCATGCTATCTCCCAGGCCCCACCTTTTTTTTTTTTAAACAAAGACCAACGTTGCTTTGCTGTTTCTGAAATCCTGAAACCTCTTGAGAAAAGCTTCCCTCATATTTAAATGTGCTGTTTTAAAATAGGTAATGTCAATATCAGAATTATTTCAACAGACTTGGAAGATGAATCAAAGTTTCTCTGGAAAAATCTTGAGCAAAAACAGATAATTTGTTATCAAACGAAATAACTTCTTATAACATTGGTAAAACTATGTTTCCTTTTCCCTGTAGTTTATGATTAAGCTGATTTAAATGTGAAGTAACATCCACCATGAAATACAGCTTTTGAATCCACTGATTGTTTGTTCCACTGAATAGTGAACACCCTTGTCGAGGAAAAATGCTTTGATTTCTGATAATAAGGAAGCAAAACGTTTCAAAACGTTTCCTTTTGTTATTTATTTATCCTTTGTTCTTTATCTGTGGAAGATGCACTGGTATTTATCATTGGATGACGCACTGTTATTTGTGGATCACACACTGTTATGGGGTATCTGTGGATGACGTCCTATGGGGGAAATGAGGATGATGCACTATTATAGGGGCATCTGTGGATGATTCACTGTTATGGGGGGATCTGTGGATGATGCATATATGGTATCTTATCTGTTTGTAAATAGTATTATAAAATTAGTGGGGCTCATCATGGATAATTGAAGCAGGGTTCACTCAAATAGTCCTCACTCTTACTGTTATATATTGACCTCATAACAGCTAACTTATTTTGCTGGCTAAGAGATTAAAAAATCCGGAAGATCTGGCTCACAGGGCCCCAATACATATATTATCCAGAGGGGAGGATCAGGGGTTTCCAGGCTGGACAGTGACTCACCAGGCACCACGATGCAACCAGTGACCCACACACGGCTCTCCTCTGTTGCTACCCAGTCTGTAGTGCAGAGAGGATGCTGCCTCAACAGTGCAGTGCCAGACAGAAATTCACGCTCCCCATACATACCCCATGACCTGACTGGACCTGTGTGGTGCCACACAGAAAGTCATGTCCTCCATACCACATGACCTGATGAAGCTGTGTGGTGCCACACAGAAAGTCATGCCTCTGATACCACATGACATGATGAAGCTGTGAGGCACCACACAGAAAGTCATGTCCCTGATATCACATAACCGAACTGGAGCTGTGTGGAGCTGGCCGCTGGGGCTGCACACAGGGCAGGCACTGACAGAGGTTAGAAGCAGAATCCTGAATACTGGATTGACTGCCTAGCACAAAGAAGAGTCAAATTAAAAGTGTAAAGAGCCACATATGACTCACAAGCCACAGGTTGCCAACCACCCAGCCTGAATCACATTCAGGTTTGAAGGAAGTATACATAGCTTCATGGAAAAGCAATGGCTTAGAAACTTTACAGATGCAAAACCAGCCTTAAAGAAAAACTGAAAGGTCTACGAGACAAGACAGCCTGACAGATACACCAAACTTATACATGAAGATGACATTAAATCCCATGATAGTCGTCTCCCTCAATGTCAATTAACTAAAAGCAATAGCTAAAAGACACAGAATGACTATATGGAACAAAAAGATGAAATCAACCTTTTGCTGCCTTCAAGAAACACACCTGAATAGCCAGAACAAATACAGACTCAAAATCAAAGACTGGAGAAAAATCATCCAAGTAAAACACACAAAGAAAGAGAGAAGCCTGCTAACCTTTCTTAGAAATGATAAATGAGAAAGGATTTGATAAGGTTCAACACCCATTCTTGATCAAAACTCTCAGCAAGATGGGAATGGAAGGAACCTTTCTCAGTATAGTTAAGGCCATCTACCACAAGCCAGTGGCAAATATTGTCCTCAATGGAGAAAAACTAAAAGCCTTCCCTCTAAATTATGGCATAAGACAAGGCTGTCCTCTCTCACCACTCCTTCAACATAGCACTGGAAGTACTCGCTATAGCGATTAGGCAAGAAAAAGATATCAAGGGAATCCAGATAAGAAAGGAAGAAGTCAAGCTCTCATTATTTGCAGATGACATGATACTCTACTTAGAAAACCCTAAAGCCTCTACCAAAAAGCTCCTAGAAACAATAAACTCATATAGCAAGGTGGCAGGCTACAAAATTAACACAAATAAATCAATGGCACCAATAGTATACTATACACCAATAGTAATAAGGAAGAAATGGACATTAAGAAAACAAACCCATTCACAATAGTACCACACAAACTCAAATATCTTGGAATCAACTTGACTAAAAATGTGAAGGACCTATACAAAGAAAACAATAAAACTCTGCTCCCGGAAATAAGAGAGGATACACGGAAAAGGAAACACATACCCTGCTCATGGATTGGCAGGATTAATATCATCAAGATGGCAATACTCCCCAAGGCATTATACAGATTTAATGTGATTCCTCTGAAGATCCCCACGACATTCTTTAAAAAAATTGGATCAGGCACTTTTGAAATTCATTTGGAACCATAAACACCCTAGAATAGCGAAAGCAATCATTGGGAAAAAAACATTGGAGGAATTACTTTCCCAAATTTCAAACTTTACTACAAAGCAATAGTGAGCAAAACAGCATGGTATTGGAATAAGGACAGGCCCTCAGATCAGTGGAATAGGTTTGAATACTCAGATAGTGTTCCTCAGAAAGTGTTCACCTAATTTTTCTAAAGAGCAATAAATCCTAAATGGAGTCAAGAAAGCCTCTTCAACAAGTGGTGTTGGCACAACTGGCTAGCCACTTGCAAAAAATTGAACTTAGACCCCCAGCTAACAACATGAACGAAGATGAAATCCAAATGAATGAAAGACCTTGATATCAGACCTGAAACCATAAAATACATAGAACAACACGTAGGCAAAACACTCCAGGACATTGAGACCACAAGCATATTCAAGAAGGAAAATGCACTCTCCAAGCAGGTGAAAGCAGATATTAATAGGTGGGAGTATATTAAGCTGAGAAGCTTCTGCACCTCAAAGGAAATAGCGCCCAGGATACAAGAGCCTCCCACTGAGTGGGAGAAACTATTCACCCAATACCCATCAGATATGGGGCTAGTTTCCAAAATGTACAAGGCGCTGACAGAACTTTACAAGAAAAAATCATCTAATCCATCAAAAAATGGGGAGAAGAAATGGACAGACACTTTGACAAAGAAGAAATACAAATGGCCAAAAGACACATGAAAAAATGCTCCATATCACTAATCATCAGGTAGATGCAAATTGAAAGAACTATACCACCTCACACCACAGAGGTTGGCACACATCACAAAGAATGAGAACAAACAGTGTTGGCGGGGATGTGGAGAGAAAGGAACTCTTATCCACTGCTGATGGGAATGCCGTCTAGTTCAACCTTTATGGAAGGCTATATGGAGATTCCTCCAGAAACTGGAAATCGAGCTCCCATATGATCCAGCTATACCACTCCTAGGAATATACCCTAGGAACACAAAAATACAATACAAAAACCCCTTCCTTACACCAATATTCATTGCACCACTATTCACCATAGCAGTCTCTGGAAACAATCTCGATGCCCTTCAACAGACGAATGGCTAAAGAAACCGTGGTACATATACACAATGGAATATTATGCTGTCAGAAGGCATGAGTCATGAAATTTTGATACACATGGATGTACATGGAATCTATCATGCTGAGTGAAATAAGTCAGTGAGAGAGAGAGAAAAACGCAGAATGGTCTCACTTATCTATGGGTTTTAAGAAAAATGAAAGACATTCTTGCAATAATAATAATTTTCAGACACAAAAGAGAAAATAATTGGAAACTCCAGCTCACTTCATAAAGCTCACCACAAAGAGTGATGAGTTTAGTTAGAGAAATAACTACATTTTGAACTGTCCTAATAATGAGAATGTATGAGGGAGGTGGAGAACCTGTCTAGAGTACAGGTGGGGGGTGGGTGGGGAGGAGGGAGATTTGGGACAATGGTGATGGGAACGTTGCACTGGTGATGGGTGGTGTTCTTTACATGACTGAAACCCCAAAACAATTATGTATGTAATCAAGGTGTTTAAATAAAATAAAAAAAAAGAAATGATAATGTGGCGATCACAACCGACATTGCAGAGATTCAAAGGATAATCAGAGACAACTTTGAGAAACTCTATGCCACTAATCATGAGAACCTGGAAGAGATGGATAAATTCTTGTACTCTTATAACCTCCTACTGTTGAATAAGGAGGATGTAGCATATTTAAAGACCCCCATCACTATTGAGGAAATTAAAACGGTAAACCAATGTCTGCCCTAACACAATAGCGCAGGCCCAGATTGATTTACTAATGAATTACTTCAAACATTTCGAGAGTAACAACTATGTATCCTGGCAAGGCTCTTTCATAAAATTGAAAGAAATGTTTACCCTTCCAAATAGCTTTTCTGAAGTCAACATCACCATGATATCAAAAGCAGACAGAGTTTCTGCCCAAAAAGGAAATTACAGACCAATATCCCTAATGAACACAGATGCAAAGATCGTCAACAAATTCCTGGCAAATATGTTCCAATACCTCATCAAGAAGATCATTCACAACTATAAAGTAGGCTTTATCCCAGGGATGCAAGGATTGTTTAACATTCATAAATCCATCAACATAATACACAACATCAACAACAACAAAAAATAAAAATCACATGATCATATCAATAGATGCATAGAAAGCACTTGATAAGGTCCAACACCCATTCATGATAAAAAAAACTCTCAGCAAGATGGTAATGAAAGGAAACTCTCTCAATATAGTTAGGGCCATCAACCACAAGCCAATGGCAAATGTTATCCTCATTGGAGAAAAACTAAAATTCTTCCCTCTTAATTCTGGCACAAGACAAGACTGTCCTCTCTAACCACTCCTATTCAACACAGTACTGAAAGTACTTGCTATAGTTATTAGGCAAGAAAAAGATAACAATGGAATACAGATAGGAAAGAAAGAAGTCAAGTTCTCACTGTTTGCAGATGACATGATGCTATACTTAAAAAAACCCTAAAGACTCTATTGAAAAAGCTCCTAGAAACAATAGATTCATATAGAAATATGGTAGGCTACAAAATTAACACACACAAATCAATGGCGTGGGGCTGGTGAGGTGGCGCTAGAGGTAAGGTGTCTGCCTTTCAAGTGCTAGCCAAGGAAGGACTGTGGTTCAATCCCTTGGCATCCCATATGTCCTCCCACCCCAAGCCAGGGGCAATTTCTGAGCACTTAGCCTGGAGTAACCCCAGAGCATCAAATGGGTGTGGCACAAAAAAACCAAAAAAAAAAAAAAATCAATGACCTTTTTATACACCAATAATTATAGAGTAGAAATTGACATTAAAAAACAATCACATTCACATTAGTGCCACAAAAACACTAATATCTTGAAGTCAACTTGACTAAAGATGTGAAGGGTCTATACAAAGAAAACTATAAATCCTTGCTTCAAGAAATAAGAGAGGACACACAGAAATGGAACACACACTCTGCTCATGGATTGGCAGGATTAATATAATTAAAATGGCAACACTTCCCAAAGCATTGTAGAGATTTAATGCCATCCCTCTAAAGATACCCATGACATCCTTCAAAGTGGATCAAACACTCCTGAAATTCATTTGGAACAGTAAACACCCTTGAATAGCTAAAGTACTTTTTCAGAAAAAGAGTATGAGAGTCACTCCTTTCCCAATGTTAAACTGTATTACAAAACAATGTTTATTAAAAGAGTGCATTGATGGTCTTTATTGCTAAATTAAAAGAGGAAAATCCAATGTTAACTTTTGAAATTCAGGGTAGAAAATTTGACGGTATATTTGATAACAGAGTGAGTATAATTTCTTAAAGAGATTGGCCTAAAATTGGGGTTTACATAAAATTCAACATAGTTTATAAGGGATAAGAATTATCTTGCCTCAAAATTCTGTTCACCAGAGCATTAGATATCTGAAATGTGTAAGTCTAGAGACCCAACAAGCAGTAATTTTGCTATTCATAGCTCCAGTTTCTTTGAACATAGGGTAACATGATTTGCATAAGCAATGGTGAGTACAATTCTACATCTCTCGCCAAAACACCTCCCAGCATGTTAATTCTAAAATTAATTCTAATTTTAGATTAGATTTGTATTTATTTTATTTTACTTTTATATTTGGGCCATACCCAGCGGCCCTCAGGAGTTTTCTTGGTTCTGTGTTCAGAATTCACTCCTGACAGGCACAGGGGACCATCTGAGATGTTGGAATTCGAAGCAATATAGGTCCTGAGTTGGCAGCTGCTTGCGAGGTAAATGCCCTACCTCTGTGCTATCTCCCTGGCCCTCATTTCACCTTTTTAATTGAGGACACTGGGTTAACGTACACAGGACCTATTTCTATTGTATGGAAATCCAATGTTCCAATCTGAAATCCCCAGTGGCCCGTTCATAGCAAAAAATTAAATGCGCTTAGAAATTTAGTTGTTGATTAATTGAGACAGGGACATATTGAAACCTCATTTTCTAGTTGAATTTCTCCAAATTATCAAAATCTATCAAATAGCTGGAGACTTTTAACTGACTTAAGGTTTGTTAATTCTCAAATATTTTGATGGGAAAAATGTAAAATGGCTTACCCTCACCAGCAACCATTCCATCATATTAAGAATATAAGAATACAATATTTTATAAATATTTCTAAATGCCCAAAAGATAGAAAATATTTGTATTTTCAGTTCCTTCTCTCTCTCTCTCTCTTTTTTTTTTTTTGGTTTTTGGGTCACACCCGGTGATGCTCAGGGGTTACTCCTGGCTATTCGCTCAGAAGTCGCTCCTGGCAGGCAGGGGGACCATATGGGGAACCGGGGGATCGAACCGCGGTCCGTCCTAGGTTAGCGCAGGCACTTTACCTCCAGCGCCACCGCCCGGCCCCCTATTCCTTCTCTTAACAATAGGGTCCCTATGTGGCAAATTCAATGTATGGTTTTGTTTCAGGGCATGGCAAATTCACCCACCTTGTATCAATATTTCGTTGATGTGGTCTTTCATTAAACTTGTAAAAGCTTTCCCCTGGTATATTTGGTCAATTACATGGATGACAGTTTAATCCCAGCTGAGACTCACAGAGAATTGCAAGTTGTTCGTGAATTTATTATTGTTTGCAGACTGCTGGGCTAACTATTTCCAGAGAAGAAAATCCAGACTATGCCTCCCTTCCAATACTTGAGATTTTTACTGATGTATACTTAGTGCATCCACAAAAGATTTTTATTTATCATAAAAATCTAAGGTCTCTTAATGACTTTCAAAAACTTTTAGGTGATATAAATTGGGTCCGTTCATCTCTGGGGATCCCAAACCCAGAAATTGGTAACTTATTTGGTATTTTGGAAGATGATCCGGACTTAAATAGTTCCAGGTACTTGACTCAAATGGCAGAATAAGAATTTAAAATCTTTAATGACCAGTTTAAAGAGACCTATCTTAAAAGGTTTATATCTATAGAAAATTATGGCTTTTAATTTTTGATACCACTCTTTCTCTCTTTCTCCTCTGGGTGCTATTTCTCTGATGTCAGGTCCTCTAGAATGGAATTATTTGCATAACAAACAGCCTCACATATGTGTGCCTTATTTGAACTTGGTAGCTGCTCTTATTATCAAGGCAGGGCTCAGAACAGTTTTCCTGTTTGGATTTGATTCAGATATAATAGTGTTGCCTATTCCTAAAAAGGAAACAGAATGTATGGTAGCACTCAGTGAGCCCCTTCACTAAAATTTAAAGTCATAATTCACTGATTTTCTTTAGCCTGTGATTTGTGAAGGAACTTGCTGTATAACTTTTAGGTTTAATTTATATTTTGTGTTAATTCAGCCACCTCAAGATCTGTAGAAAAATTATAAATTACTGAAATCTTACTTCTTGATGGCCATTTGATAGTCTGAATCAGACCTAAGAATATGGGTCTTATTCTTAAGTTACCAGTACTTACCTATCTGTCAAAGGTGTGATCACTAGGCGAGGTGTATTTCCAAGATACTCATAGGAATATAAAAACTGGGCATCACAGATATTGGCAAAACAATGTTTATCCTCATCATCCCACCGATGTCGCAGCTGAGATAGCCAGAGAAAAGCCTGAGCATTTTCTACCTAAAGAGAGTGGAAGAGTAGAAGAGTAGAAGATGACTCACAGTTTTGGCTAACAAGGGCACTAGGAAACAAAGTACAAGAAAGATTGGGTGATTTGTTGTTGTTTTTCAGTAAAGAACAAGGAATGTTAAAAAGCAGAGTACTGAAAGCACGTATTTATAATTTTTATCATTAAATTATGACAAAGAAGCATGTAGAAAAGAACACTTCATCAATAAATAACATGAATACATATAAAAATGAACCAGACTATTATTTAACACCATAAAAATCATAGAGATAAATTTAAAATATAATTAGCCAAAAACAAAGCAGATAATTTACTCCTGGATATCAACCTCAGAAAAGTATTCGGATACTCAAATCTAATGTCATAAAAACAAATACAAAAAAATCAAATGGCTCTACAGAAAATTGTAATAATTTGTACAGTTTAAGAAACAAAAAAAATAGATAAAAGCCTAAAAATTGGAAGATACTTTCACAACATTTTTGATAGTGCTTAATATATAGAATAGTTAAATAACTCACATTAACTCAATAGAAAATAATTAAGTTTTAAAATACAAGTAATAATGGGTCTTTTACAGTAAAAGACCACTTCTCTAAGAAAAGTATAGGTGCATAACGACATATTTAATATTAATGGCAGAAAATGTAAATAATAATAATAATAATAATAATGTAAATAAGTTATATTACAATATTGAAAATGGTCTGCAGTAAAGAAGAGTAAAAGCAAAAAGTTTAGTAATTGAAGAAACAAGGCCATTTTTACACATTGCAAAGTAAAAAGTATAAACTGATGTAGTAACTGTGGACATTATCTGAAGTGTTTTAAAAACAAATAAAATAACATGATATATCAATATGAATACATAAAGACTATGAAAATAATAATAAAAATATGATTTGATAGCAGATTATTTACAATAACTGAAAGCATAAATGTCCCATTACATGTCTTGAATAAGAAAATTGTCATATACATATCTAATACAATACCACACAGCTATAAAATTTATGACATCTTAAAATTTTCAAAAATATAGATTTAACTTCAGGTCTCAATAATTCAGGAAATGAAAGGTAAAAACTAGATGTTCTTTCTCATTTATATTAATACATTATCAGTGAATACAAACTAAAAGTACACAAAAATGATTCAAACTCCAAATAAATGGGGAATTATGAGAAGGGATAGATAATAAAATTTTGATTGATTAAAGTAGAACTTCTATGGTGTGTAAGGACAAATCATGTATACATATCAAAAAGGTGAATACATATTATCAAAATTATATGTTGTAATAATAATGGCAAAGCAACAAAATTTGGCTGTTAAAAAAAATCTTCCATTATATGTCTTCTGGGTAATTTAGGAGGGCTGAAATATATTTCCTTGAAACTCATTGAACTACAGAATAATGAATACAAAAGTCATAGTATATATATAAATAGATTATAATGTAGTTCTAACAAATAACAAAATCATAAAATTTTCAGCAACATGGATAGAACTATACTGAGTAGTGAGTAGTGTCAGTTAAAAGAAAAGAGATAAAGACAAATCTCTCATATGTGACCCTTCTAGATGCACAACAAGGTAGGAAAAAAAGTCAACAGAATTAGAAAACTGAGCCACATGATTGAATTGGCAGGATATAGGAAAAGAGGAAGTGTTTGGTCCTTAGGAGAGGGAGGAGCTACACTGGTGATGGTATGCTGTTGGAATGTACCCTTGTAAAATAATAATTGATAACATTATAAATCATCAAATCTCATTTTAAAAATAAAAGCAAAGCAAAAAAGAAGGCATGAGAACCCAATGGGAGGGTATTCTTTTTGTGCGGTACTTTTAGAAATACTAAGACAAAAATTACATTCTTCACAAGACTTATACATTGAAAACATTCCTGTAATATTGAGAACATGATCCGTGGGAGCCAGATTGATAGAACAGTTGGTTGGGTGCTTGTTTTGTATACGACTGACTCAAGTTTGATCACCAGCATATTATATGGTCACCTGAGTTTGTCAGGAATAATTTCTGAGAGGAGTCAGGAGGAACTCCTGAGTATCACTAGGTATGACCCCCAAACTAATTCAAACACAAAATACTTTAGTTAGAAGCATGTTGCTCCGATTAGAGTATTCCTGAAGGTTATAAATGAGTGTATAATGTGATTCCCAATTCTATGGCTAGTACAGAGTCTGGAAACAGTATTTTGGTCATATGAGATTTTTTCTAGTTTCAGTACTCATAGTTCAATAATTCCCTATATGGAGGGACATTCTGGATGTTTGAGACTCACCTTCTGAGCAATCATTTTGGACACTACATCCCGTGCATGCACATCAATGGTGCATATGGTCATAATCTTTTGTCGGTCCCCCTTGGTAAGCTGGCCAATCAACATGGTGATGAGTGTTTTAAGTTGGACTACTTGCTTTTTGTAATAGTCCTTCATAGCATTCTCATAACCTTCTTCCAGTCTGGAAAATGCAATGCCTACCTCAGTTGTCCACCAGATCTGAGTGCAGGTCAGGGCTACCTATGGAAACATGAATCATTTATTAAAGTTGTTACTAGGATTGTCTCCAATACCAGCCCACTAATCATATATCTATTTTAAGTAAAGTAGAAATTTTAGAACCTTGTTTTAATAACAAAATAAGATAATTTGTCTTTTGGACTGTTGCTTCTTTTACCCTTTGGATTTAGATTTATTAATTATGGTAAAGAAATGATTTTGTATTAAAATCTTGAATGGGTTTTCAATTAAGTACTATATATCTTTCTTTCTGCATTGCAAACTTGTTTTCATTCTCCTTTGTTTTCCTTTCAAAACTTATTGTCAATATTTCCACCTATTTTCCTCTCCACTGTATGCACTCTTATCTACTACTCTACTAAAATACCCTCACCATGTTCAGGGGCATTCCTTATTCTTTATACCTAAAAAATTTATCTCTTAAGGTATATGACAATTGTTAGTTCTTAACTACTGTCAACAATTTTCTTTCTGGTTCCTTGGTTACCATCGCCCAATTTTCCTTCTATATAAAATGTTCTATTTTCTTTCTAATAGTTTTCTCTTTCTAATTCCTTGACAATTCAGCTTTGAATGAATACAAAAATACAAGATTTATATGCAAGAGTTTAGAAAGGTGAGAGTATTCTAGATCTAGATTGTCATCTAAGACAAATATTTGACAAAGGTGGCTACAAAGTACTTCCAAGATTCAGTTACAATGGAATGTTTTCCATACCCTCTATCTCATAAGATACATGAAAATTATTCAAAGACATAAATAAATATAGTTAGATTTCCTACTATGGTCTGAAGAATTGGCATTTAATTACTTCTAATTATTCTAATTCTAATTCTTCTTTTGCTCTTGCTTTAACCATAGTCAGTTTCATTTAATTTCTTAAACACATTTCGGCTTCCTTGCTTTTAGCATTACCCCATGTTATTCTCTATTTTGGTTGTTATTTTTCCCCAAATTTGTCTTATTGAGTTCTATTACAAATAGGAGTTTGTGTAAATTAATGAGTTGTATTCTTTAAAAGGAGATGATTAGGTCACTAATTATATCCATGTAAAGTACTCTGACCTTTTTATTATCGTGTCATGTCTCATTAGTAGTTAACTCACTTTCAACCAGTCTGACAACTCTAGCAAGGAGAGGTTTCACAATTTTTGCTAAGGTGTGTTATATTTAGCACAATGCTTGGTATATAAAAATAGGTTGGCCATTAACCCCTGAAGCAGGGTTCTGTACTGCATCACCTGAATGCAATCCACTACCAGGGAAGATCCTACCACTGCACTGGCATAGACCTATTCAACAGAAGTCCCTTTAACACCCAGAGAACTTAACTACAATAACAGCCTGCTTTAAAGACTGAGCTCTCTGCATCACCCTCTGATTGTGAGTGAACCTAAAGGGTGCTCCGCATCATCCTGACTCCTATATAGGATATGGACATGTTCCAAGATCCTTGGCTACAGAAAACTGATACCAACAACAGTGACTGTGTGAAAAATAAAAGTGTATTGGCACTACAGACAATGACTTGGGTGGACAACATAATATGCCTGAAGCCTACAGTTGACCTTGTGCCAGAAAACTTCAGGGGTAAGGTCTTCTGGTAGTTAGGTCAAGGCTTTTTCTTCCCATGTCCCCTATATTTTGCTGGGCCTATGCAAAAAAAAAAAGGCATGAGGACTGTTTTCTGTTTACCCGAGAATCATCTGAAATGAGAGTGATCTGGAACTGAGTCCTGGCCCATAGGATCACTCATTAAGTGATTGTGACAAGTGTGACAAGTCTTCAACCTCTCTTGACCTCAGAGTCATGTCTTTATTTAGTAAATTAATTTTATGGTTCTAAGCATTTGGTTTGGCGAGGATTAAAAGTGTAGCTATGATTTGTAAATAAAAAGACCTATGTGGGGTCAGGACTGGGATGAACTCTGGGAACATTGGTGGAGGGAGGTTGACACAAGTAGATGCTGAAAATTGTATGTCTAAAATTCAACTATGAAAAGCTTTGTAAATAAAAAATGCCTTAAATAAAACTTTCAGTTGAAATGAAAAAAATAGGTTGTTTAAATAAATTGAATTGTTTACACTTTCTCTTTAAGAGCTAGTAATGATAAAAGAATAATCCCAATTTCTCCAAGGTAATGATGTATTATCTAATGAAAGACAATTAAACCCTCTTTCTAAATCTACCAATCAGTGTCTTCTAATTCTGAAACACCCAATAAATTTAATGTGTGGCACCTGTGAAACTATTGATTAAGATCACTGAAAAAGCTATGTGTAGAGTGGAATCACATAAAAGCCTCATTTAAGAGAATACCTGAGCTGGATAATCAAAGAGCCATTGTTCCCTTGGCTTTTCTTCATAGGCAGTTACACCTTCAGTCATCTCATGCCTCACAGTTGCTTTCATGTGAACAAGTACATGGTTCAACCATATTTCTACCTTAAAATCAAAACACATTGAAAAGGAAAATAACTCTGAATCAGACATTGGCTTTTAAGAATTTATGATATATTTTGAATATCAAATAAATGCCAAGATAATGAAACTACTAGATAGGTCAGTGGGCTGAGAACTCTGATTTTTTTTCTTGTTATGGCAGTAGTCCCTGCCTTGAAGAAGACCCAACAATCCTGCCTACACTGGATATACTCTGGCATGTAAATATCCCAGTTTCAGCTTCACAATTAATCTCAAAGAGACAAAAAGCTGATGAATTGTACCAGTCACAGATCCTAATTTGTGTGGTCACATACATATACGCACAACACCTACAAATTTTATAATACTGGTAGCTGAATAAGGAGTACAGAAAATCAATGTAAAGTTAAATAGAGAAGCTCATTAACCACCAAAAAAAATAAAACAGTAAAATTTCAAGTGAGATCAAACGGTTCTGTAAATTAACAGGCAATGACATATTACCACCATTGTGAGATATAACAACTTCACAAATTTTTTAATTGAAATATTATTTTATTATCATATTTGCTATTTGTTTACAAGCAATATAAAGTGAAGTATTCGTGCATGTTAAATGGGTAGGCTTGGAGGTTGGGTGGAAAACTGGAACAATGGCAAAAGATAGTTCACAATGGTGGTGTGCTAGTGTTGGAACATTAAATGTCCCCCCAAAATAGTATTTTAAACAACTTTTGTAAATCACAGTGTTTAAATAAAGCATAAAATATTTTACTTTTTAAATAAAAGAAGATATGCTAGGTATTACACATTTTCTTCCACTGGAAGTAAAAATATGAGATTTGTACCTGGTAAATAACCCATATTATTTGCAGGAAGAGATAGAGCATTATTTTATCAGTAACGTGAACAAATAAATAAGAATTAGGTTAATTTAACAAAAGAGAGATATGCTCATCTGTAAGAAAAAACAGATTGGATTATAATGTGTTAAACAATAACATATTGGATTATAATAATAATAACATCAAAGAACTGGCATTCAGAGTTCTTTTTTTCATTCGGAGTTCTTATGAAATAAGCTTAACCTGGGTGAAATCAGAGTAAATAGATCAGTGTATTGTCATGACCTAATATACTATATAATAAAAATTAAATAATATATCTACTAATATATAGATGATATATATTTAGGTACATATATATTTATATGGATATAAATATAAATATAGCATAGATATAGATATGAGAGCGAATCTAGTATTATATTTCAAACCATTTCCTTGGTCTTCCAAAAGAAAATATTGAGTATAAACTTCATTTCATTCTGATAAAAGTAAATCATGTTATTTTCTGGTATTACCATGGCTTTAAATAAGCATGTTAATGAAGCTTGAACCCTACAAGATATTTTTTCGATGAATTATTTTGAAATAAATAAACACCCCTTAGGATAATGCTGTATTGACTTATTTAAAATAATGACCTAGGAAACATTTATACTTTAGTGAGGTTAAAAGATGAAAAGTAAATTTTCGGAGCATTCGAAGAGATAGCACAGTGGTAAGGCATTTGTCTTGCATGTGGCTGACCCAGGAGGGACTTGGTTTGATTCTCAGCATCCCCTATGGTCCCCCACCCTACAGGCATAATTTTTGAGTACAGAGCCAGGAGTAACTCCTGAGCACCACTGGGTGTGGCCCAACAACCAATCAAGGCACCAATCAATGAATCTATAAAGTTTTTTTAAATAAAGGAGAATCATGCTTTGTATTATTTATTTGTACTTATATTTATTTAATTGTACTAGAAAATATATCAATAGTATTTCTATTTTTATTTGTTTTTTGTTTTGTGGGGCCACACCTTGTGATGTTCAGGGATTATTGCTGGTTATGCATTCAGAAATCACTCCTGGATTGAAGAACAATATGGAACACTGGAGATTGAACCTCTGTCCATCCTAGGTCAGCTGTGTGCAAGACAAATGCCTTACCACTGTGCCACCGGTCTGGCCCTTCAATAGTAGTTCTTAAAGCAGTATTACATAGACCTTCAAATACTCAGACAGTATAAAGAAGTTCCTCTGAATTTGAACATTAAAGTAACATCTCTGGAAAGTAGGTTTATTTCTAAGAACAGTTGGTCCAGGGAAGATGTCAGTGTTCCACAGTCATTTGTGGAGTTTTCCAGGGATTTTTATATTAAAGTTTTCTGGTGTTGTTATACTTTTCACTTTTTATTTCTCATTGAATTGGAAAGTCAAAGAATAGAAACATAAAAAAATAACAGTGATTCAAGATAGGGAAAACTGAGGGCTATGAGATAGTACAAGAGAATATGGTACATGTTATTTATAGCTGACCAGGGTTCTGAATGTGATATCCAATGTTCCTCTAAACTCTACCAGAAGTGATACTTGAACAGAAAGTGTGAAATTAATCCTGATAACCTCCAAGTATTGCATAAAGCAAACAAATAAAAAATAGCAAGTAAAGGAAAGTTGAAACTTCAGGGGCATGAACTAAAATGCTAATAATGTCAAAATGTCATTCTAAAGGCTATTACTTGAATAACTGAGCGAAAGATAAACAGATACAGAAGTACACTATAAATGTCTTTTCTGTTACCTGCCCACTGCAGTCACAGGGTTCACTGAAAGTCACGTATTCTTCTTCTTTGCTGTACATACCAAGACTGATCTTGGATGGTATTTCACTATTGTCTTGCTGGAATTTCATCTTGGCTATATTGTCAAAGAGTTTGGAAAGGTGGCGTTGAACCTTGGAAAACGTGAAAAGTGCAGCATTCATGTTCCAGAAGCTATTTGTTAGTACTTTTATAGGGCATCCATATGACAATCATTATTGTTTTGAATACAAAATATTTAGTTACAAGCTTGTAAATATGATGGTGCTCTAAGGATATAAGCCAGTTGATAAGTTGGTAAATGTATATAATAAATAAATATAAAAATAATGTCAATACCACACTTTCTATAAGCCATTGATTATAAGAAGTTTGATTCATTTTTGTTTGATATACTCTAAATATGAACACAATGATCAAACAGTTAGGATTAATGAGTTCACTTCCTTAGAAATTACTGTGACAGGAGATATACAAGATAATATGTTAATAATAATAACATTCACATTTTACTACTTGAGGCAAGCATAAAAGTGATATATATATATGTATATATAAGTTAACTAGTTTTTGGAACCTAATATATATCAGTAATAAATCTAATTGGCATTCATAGGTCCATAGAAAGTGCTAGCATTCTAATATTAAGCAGAAAGAATAACCATGACTGAACTAAATTTTAGTATTATCACTATTAATTTTGAGGCTAATTGGAGTGATGCTTTGTGCAGTGTTTCTATGACAGTGTTTTGTTGTGGACTAAGATAAAGAAAATAGTAGATTGGAAAATAAAAAGAAACCTACCTTCATGTACTATCTTTTAGGTATTTAATAATAATTTATTTATTTAAGAACCAAGGTTAGACACATGTATATAGATGGGTTTCAGTCATTGATTGTACATAAGTGTAACTTTCCAGCAAACAATTTGCCACATTCCCTTCCTCCCCTCAACCCCTGACTGTCTTTGTGACAAGCATTGTATTTCTATCTCTCACTATCATTGCAGTTGTTATTGCAGTTATTTCCCCGTGTTCATCACTCTTTGTGGTAAGCTTCATATAATGAGTAGGTCTATATGGCCCTCATCTCTATTGTCTCTGGGCATTATTACACTAATGTTTTTTTCCTTAAATCCCACAGTTGAGTGAGACTATTCTGTGTCTATTTCCCTCTGTCATTTCCCAAGCATAATAGTCTCCATGTTCATCCATATGTAGGATAATTTTGTAATTTCGTTTTTCCTAGCAGATGTACAGTATTCCATTGTGTAGTGCCAGAGGTCTCAAAATCACAGTCCACGGGGCCATTTGCGGCATTCTGTACAACATTTTGTGTGCGTGCCCAAGAGGAATCTTTTGTGTGTGTGTGTGTTTTGTTTTGTTTTAGTTGTTTGGGTCACACCCCCAATATTCAAGGCTTACTACTGACTTTGCACTCAAGGATCACCCCGACTTTGCCTCCTGTGGCCCCCAGGTAAATTGAGTTATTTCTTTAGCCACTCTTTGTTGTGGGGCACTTGGGTTGCTTCCAGTTTCTGGTTATTGTAAATAGTGCTGCAATGAAGATGGTAGTAGAGAGACATTTTTGATTGCATTTTTGTGCTCCTTGGGTATATCCTTAGTAGTGGCATTGCTGGATTATAGAAGAGCTCAATTTCCATTTTTTGAGGAATATCCATATGCTTTCCTGAAAGGTTGGTCTAGATGGCATTATCACCAACAATAAATGATAGTTCCCTTCTTCCCACATCTAGGCCAGCACTTTTTGCTCTTGTTCTTTGTGATATATTCCAGTCTCTGTGACATGAGCTTCATTGTTGTTTTTATTTGCATCTTCCTGATTATGATTAATGATGTGGAGAATGTTTTCATGGGCTTTTGACCATCTATATTTCTTAAAAATATAAACTATACAGGCCTTTTTGAGCTATACTATATGAAAATTAGTGAGTGGAGTGTCTAAACTTACATTTTAATAAGCACTCCAAGTTTGAGAATTACAAGTTTAAAATCTGAATGAAGGGGTCGAAGCACACAAGTGGTAGGGCATCTGCCTTGCAAGTACTAACCTAGGGTTGACTGTGTTTTGATCTCCTAGTGTCCTATATGGTCCTCCCAGCCAGGAGCAATTTCTGAGTGCATAGCCAGGAATAACCCCTGAGCATTCACCACGTGTGGCCCAAACCCCCAAAATAAAATAAAATCTGAGTAAAGTTTATGATTTTGATAATGACTTTTGTTTTAAATATGAGAAAAGTTTGATACAAAATGTGATATGCTTAATTCTACATGACTAATGAGACTAAAATACTATAAACAAGGGGTAAAAGAAAAATCATATACTCTTCATTTGTACTCATTTCATACATTCACTCAAAATTTAGTTAGTTATAGTCTTACAACCCTGACTGACTCCTCAATTTTATTCATATCTTTCAATGGTTACTTGTGGTATCTTTAATTAAATCAGATCAAATTATTATCTGTATAGTATATATAGGATATATAGTATGAATGTATATATATATATATATATATATATATATATATATATATGTACCACAAATACCCCTCTTTTCATATAATAACAAAGCTTCTCCTGTCTACTCTAGAAAAAAATGGTCTCTGTAGGCCAGAGGAAAATCTAATGAACAGTAATAGAGGGCCCAGAGAGATAGCATAGCGGCTTTGCTTGCAAGCAGCCGATCCAGGACCAATGGTGGTTGGTTCGAATCCCAGTGTCAGTAACCCCTGAGCACCGCCAGGTGTGGCCCAAAAATAAAAAAAAAAAAAAAAACACAAAAAACAGTAATAGAAATGAAGTCTATAGTGTGAGGCT
>PVKC010006834.1:0-30438 GCA_004027635.1 Crocidura indochinensis | reverse complement strand
CGATGTCTAGGAAACCATGGTTCCAAAGGTTCTGCTCAGTCTCTGTTGTCAGAATTGGACCTCTGTACTAAGAAATCTTGATTTTTGTCAGAGACCTGAGCTATAACCTTACTGGTCTCAAGGTAAGCTCTGCCCAG
The DNA here is from genome assembly GCA_004027635.1 of Crocidura indochinensis. Classification (NCBI taxonomy): domain Eukaryota; kingdom Metazoa; phylum Chordata; class Mammalia; order Eulipotyphla; family Soricidae; genus Crocidura; species Crocidura indochinensis. The sequence continues at coordinate 30,301 of PVKC010006834.1, read as the reverse complement.
TCACGGCTGTCAACGTCAGTTTTCTGCAGTTAGTGCTCTTATTTTTCATAGTTCAAAGGATGATATATCTTCTGATCTCCACTTAGTGTTAGGTGATGTGATAGGATTTCCTGGTCTTAGGTCAATTTGTCATTTACTCGTCGTCCTCGTCATATTAACACTGGCACAAGTATATCTCCCAATGAAGTTTAGTTCCTGGTGTTGTTGTAGGGAGCAACTGTCTCAGTTCTAAGTCTGGGATCTGGGATTTAATGGTCCCCCGTGCCTGCCAGGAGCAGTTTCTGAGCATGGAACCAGGAGTAACCCCTGAGCACTGCCGGGTGTGACCCAAAAACCAAAAAAAAAAAAAAAAAAAAAAAGAATGAACTAACACTATCCAATATCATGGAGACTGAGTTGTATCCACATGACGTATGTCTAGGATGGGAGGCACCCTTGTATAAAGAGTGCGAGTTCTTATCCTTAGAAGATAAGATCTTGTTTCTGTGTCTATGATTTCCTCTTATTTACTGTGCCTATACAAAAATGTATGGTGTCCTTTTGTATTACTGGTGATATTCTGGATAAGGATGACAGGCTACACATACAGTACCTGTGGTGTGGTCTGAGCTTTTATCCCAGGCAAGACGTTTTCTTGGTTTTTGTACCAAGCATACACCCAAGCACCCAAACTGGAGAGGATAGAGAAAATATGTATATATAAAAAATAGAACATATAGATAAAACTGAGGTAAGAATGTAAATTGAGAAAGAAGAAAAAATAAAAGAAAAAAGGCACTTGAAACAAAAGAAAGTGATTGGGGAGGTTATCTGTATGTTTAGGAATACATATCTTAAGATACATTATTATAAAGGTATTATGCTTATGTAGGCAATATAGGCCTCCCAATTAGGTCTTCTAAGATGTTCTTGTGGGGAGTGAAAGCCAAGGCACTTTTTCGTATCACAGAGTTTGGTTTAGAGTTTAAGATGATTTGCGGCATTTCAGAGTCCTGTAATGTCCTTGAGCTGGGGGTTTTGCTGCAGCTGAATCCTGTATCATGAAACAGTCCACCATATGCTGGTGGTGAGAGGGGACACAAGCTTGAGTCAGCAGGGGTGTTGGTTGTGATTTCTTGCTGGGGTACGAGATGGGATGTCGAGAGGGTGTCTTTCATTAAGGAGCTGAGGAAGGTCGGTCTTGATGCCTAACAAGTCAATAACTGAGGGTAAAGAGGGTTAAATAAGGGGGAAATAGCAAATCCAGGTTGGGATATGGGAGAGTAGCAGGGTCTATGGTGTGGACGGGCAATATATAAGAGGGACTATATACATTGTATAGATGAATTATTTAAGGATAAGGCTCGGTAGTCAGAGAGGACAACTGTATAGGAAGTAACATTCACATAGTCACTGATTTCAGAGATCTATTTGAGTGCTATCCTCTATATATAGGGTATTCCATTTACTTTCTTATAAATAGTCAAGAATTAGAATACTTTTGGACGATATTAAAAAGGGTATTTGTAGCGCGCCGCTGCTTTTGAAAATGGCTATCAGTAGGAAAAGACATCCCTGCAGGGGGTCTGCTATGGATGAGAGAATTTTTCTTTGGCTAGCTGTCCTGGCCTGTGGGCTCTCAGAGCCCAGCTCTGCAAGTGCAAGAGCCAGCCAGTGCAAGAGGGACAGAACTCCTGGCCGTGGGGGGACCCTGAGCCCAGCTCTAGTCTCTGCTATTTGTGAATGAATGCATAGAGGAAGGGTTTTCCTCCACCCCATCCCTTCCCCCAGGGTCCAGGTTACCAGATCTGGACGTGAAGACCATTCTCGCATGGGGGATCTGCCCCCCGGACTAATTGGCAGTCTGGGGGGGGGTCTTTGGCTAGCTGCCCAGCCCAGTGCCCACCACAAGTCAGTGCAAGAGGGACAGAACTCCTGACCGTGAGGACCCTGAGCCCAGTTCTAACCTCTGCTGTTTGTGAATCAGGAGTGATTTCTGAGCACATAGCCAGGAGTGAACCCTGAACATCACCGGGTGTGGCCCAAAAAAAACAAAAAACAAAAAAGACAAAAAGAAAAGACAGTATGGTAATAATATCCAGAGACAATAAAAATGAGGTCTGGAAGGATCAGTGCATTATATGAAGTTTACCACAAAGATTGGTAAGTACAATTAGAGAAATAACAACACTGACAACTATCATGACTATGGCAATAAGTGAGAGAAATAGAATGCCTGTCTTAAAGACAGGCAGAGGTGGAGGAGGAGAACGATGATGGCATTGGTAGTGGGAATGTTGCAGTGGTAAAGTGGGGTGTACTTTTGTGACTGTAACCCAACTACGAGCACGTTTTAAACCATGGTGCTTAAGTAAAGATATTAAAAATAAATAAGTAAAAGGGCACTCATATCAAGCAGGGGTGGTTTAATGACCAATATTAGGATTTGAAGTGTCAAGGAGTTTAGAATGGATGAGCAGCACACAGTGTCCAGTGGAAAGGGCTATGGGGATATTGGAAAAGAAGGTGTTAGGTAGATTGATAATGACATCTTCTGCAATACCTAACATTTGTCTTTTAGCATGATAGAATTTGAAGAAACTGGAAATACATATTAACATAGAAGCAAGTCAAAATATAAAGGCAAAGAGGTTGCTAAAATATTTAAGATAAATGAAATTGTTATTGAATGGGTTGGGAGAAGAGATGATGTATTTGATAATTATGGGAGATTTATTTACAGGTCTTAATGAACTACTAGATGTAGAGCTGATCATAGGGCATAATTTTTGCCAGCTGTCAGTTCTACAAAGACTACAAGAAGACTAAGGGAGAACTAAAAATGCAAAATAAACAGAGTTTTATTGGATTTGCTGGGATTTGATCAATAAACTGAATTCCAAATTATAAACACATATGTCATAGATATGTGTAAAAAAGAAGAGCATTCAAGAGTAAAATTAATAGAATTAGGGTTTGGCAATGTCGCTGTTCCAATCAAACTTACATATTGAGTTAGGATACTCAAGAAGTCTAAACCATGCTTGAAGAAGATAGGACTAAAGATAATTTGGTAATTTTAAAATATAGACTATCTGATTTATACTATAATTAAACTATCATAAAAATTGAAATTTGATGATCTAAACAGTGTTTAGGTATTATTTGCTGCTATTATTAATAAAAAATTTACCACCAATGCTAAAAAATATCCTTTGTGAGTTTAATACATTCAGCATGACAACAAAATTATATTACTCAGAAAAGGCTATTTTATGACTGTCTAATTTACGATTTGTCACTAGCAAAAACAGTAAAATCTAAATATAGCAAACTGAACACAAATAGTTTGAATTTGTATATCACTGTGCAGGTAGATATAGATAAAGTGTTTGCATTCATTCATTAATTCTATCTTCTAAGGGTTATTACCACCTTTTAATCTTGGTATTTTTGTAAAGATAATTGATTTAACATCATCAGGTAATGTCTAACTTATTTCTTCTTCAATATTTCTAGCTCTGTTTATCCAGAGAGAATGACTCACACTATTGAAAGGATCTTTTAATTGCATATGTGTGTAGGCACTGAAACAATGTCATTCTGACATAGTGTGCAGAGAATGACCTGTAGCAGAATTCCCAAATGCATTTGAGAATGAAATGTGGAAACCTTTTCAGCATTGTTCTTTGGTTACATTTATGCAAAATTAGAGTTAACTCAGGTCTCCACAGTCAGATGCCCTGCTGTTTCCATTAACTCTGCCATTTTGGATGATTTTATTGCTATGACCCTGAGCTGAAAATGGAACCAATTTTTATTTCACTCATCATTTTCTTTGCCTTACAGAGCAGTAGAAGTTCATGCAAATATATCTCCAAGCACATGGCCGAGGCAGCTGTATATATGAACCGTCATATAAAATCTCTGCACATTTACACAGTGTATTTGTATAACATATACATATAATAAAGCTTTCCATAGATACTTTTCATTCTATGTTCTCACTTCTAAGTGAAATTAAAATCAATGCAAGAGATGACTAGAATGTTTCATCCAGATGACAGTATTGTCATATGTGCCATACCATAATTCATATATTAATATGTAAAATGACATTTTTAATAAAATCTGTCACTTTAATTTAGAGCTGAAGGAGTAGACATAGGAAAATATTTTCCAATTCATTAGGCCACAGGCCCAATGAAATAAATCCCTCTGATGAATCCTGTCATCACATTCTAGTTCCAACACTTCAATATTCTGAAATTAACCAGATCCATGCCACCCTCTACTTCAGTATTTTAGTCCAAAATGTTTCCAGAAAGTTCCTTAAGCACTAGCTGTGAAATTAACATTGTATACTAATGGGAGTCACTCAGCAGGAGATAAAAGATGGTGTTTTGCAGTGTGTAACTGATTTTAGATAAGTGGTGAGCTCATGTATTAAATAAACGACTTGTTTCCTCTTCACATTTTACACATTTAAGCACCCAAGGTAATTTTAGAAGGATTTGGTGTAACTATTGCAACTGTGATTATGCTTAAGAAAAAAAATCCACTATTGCAGTTCCAAAGTCTTTAGGTGGCATTAATTTATTGTTTTGAATGGATTCTCATCACACAAGAAACCATCCAACAAGATTTAAGGCAACTCTAGATTAGTGCCCAATATAGAAAAAGAAATGAGTTGGTCAATATATTTACAGTTGCATCTATCTGATTCCCCAGTTTTGAAGAATATTTGCTTTTAGACAGCAAATGCCACAAGAAAGGTTTTTCTTTGTTGGCTTGTTTAAGGGCAGGAGGACAAAGGTTTGGGCTTATTTCTAATTTTTCTCAGGGTATCTGAGAGGGTTCCACCTCAATTATGTACTAAATATTTCCAAAAGGCAGGGTCAGAAAGGTAGTACAAATTGACCTTGCACATGGTCAACCACAAACGGATCTTTGGTACTGTATATAGTCTCTTAAGCACTGCCAGGAGTGATCCCTGAACACCACCAGGTAAGGCCCAAACCCTTAGTCCACAAAACTTTCTCACCAAAAAAAAAAAAGAAATGATTCCTTAAAACCAAATCCCAGTCACGTGGATATTCACTGTTGACTTTGAATATATTGTTACATAACTCACCATTATGGAGCTTGATTAAAATCTTCGTCCATTTGTGAATATTCAAGAGAAATCAATGCAAGTAGACTGATGTCTATTTTCTCAACATTATCTTACATATATTTCATGGATACATTCAACAATATTTTGCTATTGATTAGTATATACAGATGGGGGAAAATAATATCCTTGTTCTCAAAGCATTTCATTAATATCCATTTTACATGTTTTGTTAAATATGTTAAATATGTAAAATTAAAACATGTCTAAGTTAAAAAATGTAAAAATATTTCTTCCCTAATTGTAAAGAAAGACCCCATCATAGGCTCCATCCTTTGACCTGTGCAAATACCAAGGCCTCTAGCTACAGAGGCAGAATTTTATCACCCATGATGGAGCAGTAAGTTTCCAGACACCACCAAAGGACCAAGGGGAGAGTAAAAGAACATGTATGGAGTCTGTAGTTATTCCCATGACAGTATACTTTAAGGATGGAGAAACCCTATATCTCTTAGGCCAAGGGAATTCCCTATTTAATTTTCCCTATATTTACTGTGCCTATGCAAGAAAAAAAAAGAAGCACAAATTAATTTTTTGTGCTTTGTTTTTTTTTTTATTTCAGGACCATGGTTATTGTGTGGCTGGTTTCTTTATTGCTGTGGTGCTTTTTGAGTTTTCTGTTTGATATGTTTTTAGTATTGTTGTTATGTTTCTTCCTTTTTTTCCTTTCTTCTCTTAAATTGATATTTATAGCCTCTAGAAAGACTCCCATTTTTTGCTTGTTTGTTTTTTGCTCTGTTTCATTTTTATTTTCTTTACTTGCAACAGAACCACATAATTTGAACCATCTTGTTCCACCTCACAAATTGAGGGGGAATTAATGGAGGGTACCAAGACTAGACAGTTGTATGAACAGTAAGTAGAAATAAAAAGTGATCAGACTTAAACATCAAATCCAAAGCCAATGACCACCCAATCAACAATATGCTAGACACAGAGGGAACCACTTATATTAGCAACCTGGGGGGTAAAAGAGGGGGATATGGGATGCATGCTGGGAACAGGGGTGGAAGGAGGACTACGTTGGTGGTGGGAATGCCCCTGATTCAATGTCACTATGTCTCTAAAAATTACTGTGAAAGATTTGTAATCCACTTTGGTCAAAATAAAAATTAAGAAAATCTACTTTAATATTATAGCAATTGTTATGCATATCTAAAAAGAGAATAAACATGCTTTGCACATACTAATTTTTCCTTTCAATCAGAGTATAATTTTGAACATATTAGATCAACGAGTCATTTATGTTTTTCATTCCTATGTAATCCTATGATCTTTTGTGGGGGGTTATTCTACATTTAAGTTTATTAATCCAAGTGCGAGGAAGTTGGGTTACTTGTCTGTTACTTAAGAGGCCTCATTTTCTATGACAGTCTGAATTTACATTGCAATATGATAACTAAAATATTATTTATATTTCTAATGTCTCATTATGTAAACATTAAATATAATTGGAATGATGGACATCTTCATGTCTCTGTTAGGTTTGATGCTGAGCAATTATCGGCATGAGCAAGTTCAAGTCTGACTAGCAGATGAAAGAGCAACTATTAGCATCTTTATGTCTAATGTAAGAAAAAATAATTTCCCCAACATGCAAGCTCTTCAAAAGAAAAACAGAAGTTCCCACCCTACTCAAATAACCATTAGTCCAAGGCCTCTGACTCTCTCAGACCAGAAAACACACTTTTGTAAATCTTGTGCTTTTTCCTCACTTGACAGTGAGACAGTAAAATAAGATGATGCCTTATTTTACCTGTCTTTCTCATTAATTCAGCTGTTTTCATTTGCTCAATAAATAGTAACTGTCTTTTAAGAACTCTTACTACATTTGCCTTTCTACTATTAAATAAGGAACATGACACATTTTTACTTTTATCTTTATCAAGTGTGAATCTCACATAGATCACTCTGACTGACTCTCTACTGCTTTCTATTTCTTCCAATTAAATGGGCAAGAGAGCTCAAGATGCAAGATGGTAGTGGTCACAATAGATGGCAATAGAACTGAGTTTGAATAAATGAATGATTTTTTCATAAAATAAATAGAAAGATAGTCATTGAAGGGGAAGTTACATATTGAATGAATGTGGCCAAGCAAGGGAAGGACAATTGCAGGATTGAAAAGGGCAGAAAAGTAAAAATGTTCTGAATCTCCTAAATTTCACAAGGAACAAATGTCTAACAGTAATTTATTTAGAAAGAGAGTGAACATGTGAAAAGATAATCATATAATGATGGATGGTGATGAAATTATCATTTTCACACAGTGAAAAATACATAGAGAACACTGAAAATTCACAGTCAATAGTAACCACTTTAAATGCTCAATGAAATGACTAAATGCTTTATATCATATTGATTTTCATTCAGCACCGTTTAAATATAAAAGAATGTTGAAATATTCTTTAATGGAAATTCAGTTTGTTCCATCAGCATTTAATTCTTGTTTATTCATCCCTGAAACACGTTTGCTGTCTATTAATTCTTTGTTCATTCAAAAACATTTATTAAGACCTCAGTACATGACAAACATATTGTAATTACTATAACATATGCAATTATATATGTATGAGTACAATCTTATGCAGAATACTATCAGAACCAATAAACCACAACATTGACTATGTAAGTAAAGTGCCTAACTAGAGTGTATAGTTTATTTATTTATTTATTTATTTATTTTGTTTTTGGGTCACACTAGGCGGCGCTCAGGGGTTACTTCTGGCTTTGTACTCAGAAATCACCCCTGGCTGGCTCTGGGGGCCATATGGGGATGCCAGGATTCGAACTACCGTCCATCATTGATTGGCTGCTTGCAAGGCAAATACCCTATCTTTGTGCTGTCTCTAGACCCTCAGAGTCTATAGATTTATTGTGGAGAAGCCACAGGAAAAGTTAAAGATATATATGAGTGCCAGTTTATAAAATCAGTGTTTAATGGAATTCATCTGGCAGTGTTGTGCAGGGATGCCTGAAAATAAAAAATAACAGGAATTTTGAATTCCTCTATAACTGACATGAGAAAGTTACATCTAAGAATGTTAATATAAAAGTATAGAAAAATGAACTAATTCAGGACATATTTCATTTTTTAAAATGAACCAAGAACAGAAATAGAATTCTGAGTAATTTTCTGAGAAGGAAGATGAAAGAAGTAAGTCAAAGAAATGTCTAAGCTTTGTGCCTAAATGAGTTGGCATCATGTTCCCAATAACCAAGGCAGTTGGGTTTTCACTTATTTTGGAATGGAACATAAATTCTTATTCATAATTAAATTTCTTTGATAAGACATTGGGGCCAGAATACACAATCAGGGTATTGTAAACACAGGTACAAAACACAAGTAAAGGAATAACAAGGATCATTATCAAGTTGACAAGTTTGGGTTATGATAGATGTGAAATAGGAATAATATGTTTTTTTAATCTCATCCGACATTTTTGTCACTAATTCTAAAGTCCTGCTAAAGTTTTTGACCCCTTTATTTTGACTGTTATGAAAATCCAACTCTTTCCTGTTTATTTTGTTTTGAATTTCAGCTCTCTAATTCCCAATCCACTTTCTTACTCTCCCCATTGGCTTCCACCCTGGTAAACAGATCCTATGATTGGGCCCTTGCTGCATTTAGTTCTGACATTCCTGATGGTAGGAAATTGAACTGTAGACATCATACTCCCAAACATACATGTCATTTTCTTTTCTTCTCAGTTCCCTTAATGGTTAAATTAGGGGCCTGTTATTTTATGTTCCTGGGAATGATCTTTGAGCAGAAAGGACTTTTCCCTTCAGCCTTAGGTAATGTGTCAATTCCTCTACTTCCTTTTCTGACATTCTTAAAAGCCATGAGTTGCAGATAATGTTTCTACAAGATGGAGGTAAATCCATATGAATTATGTTGGACTCTGAGTAAATAAGAAATAAATGTTGGTTGACTAAACCACGGAAATTTAGAAAATGATCTGCTAGGATCACTAGTATTTTTGATACTAATTCACATACCAGCCTAGAGATATTAGGAATAAATGAGCTCTTCCTTGGGAAAGTTAAGAGGTGAAAAATGGGGCAAATTGAGGGAAATAGTCTATACTGCTTTATACCCCAAATTTGCTTCCTTATGATTGCTTTCTTGTTTCTACCTCACCCCATCCAAAAGCTGACAATCTGAAACATAGTATCAATAAGATTTTTCCCAAGATGCTTTCTAATAACTTGTTTTATTCTTCAAAGTAAGTGCAGATCATCCCTCATTCATTTTTCCCCACTCTGCATCAAGAATCTGCCTGATGTTTATTAGTACATAGTTTACAGTGTTTAAAGGTACACAGAAACATGTAATCGCACAGAATACCTAAAGATTTGTTAGCATCTCATGCTAAAATAGTTTGTATATATACCAGAACTTAACCGCAAATGAGTTTCTCTATTTCTCTATGGGACTGAATAAAATTCGATATTTAATTATTGGTGGGGACATTTTTGAGCATACACTTGTTATCCATAGAAACAGTTGATATTTGTTTTGGGAGGAGTGGTTCGTTTTCAGCTTGGGAACCATACCCACTGTGCTTAGGATTATTCTGGGCATCTTTCCCATTGTCCTATTTCAGTGGCCATAGAAATATTTTTAAGGGAATAAATATTGTGAATAGTGAAATCATTTGGAGTTGCAAAGCTGGACAGGTCTGCTTGGAGTTAGTTAAAGTTTCTTCCTCAATTCCCACAGATAGCTGAGATAGCTGGATGCACAGTGTGATTAGGGCTTACTAAGCAGAAGCATAAGATATTTACAAAGTTTTGGCATGAAACACATTCTATGCTAACACTATACTTTTACACACACAAATATGGGAGTAATACATCTGGTTCCTTGTTTTGTTTTGTGGACAAGATCATTCCTACTCTGTTTTAAGCCAATGTCTTAAGATATAATACACAAAAAGCTAGTTTTTTTCCTCAAATTTGAGATTTATCATAATACCCTGCCTACACAGTCTTACTGATAGAGTGGTTAGGTTTATTTTGCAATTCTTAATCTAATAAACATCATTCTGTGGTTAAGATGTTTGAGGAGCCACTTTTTGAAGACAACTGAAAAGAAGAGTCACTTATGAGACAGTTGATATTCCCCAAAGAACATATGTAAAAAATTCATGATTATGGAAGTTGGTGAGTTTAGTAAGATATAATTATTGGTTATAGGAGGGAGACAAGGCTTTCAAATACCCTGGTGGACTGGCTGCAAAAAAATCTTCTAAAATAAGAGTTTTATTTTTAAATAAGTTTTCACTGTAAAAATGTTAAGAAATGTTAGAGGGAGCAGTGTCCAAATCTTACCATAGGAGCAACATCATTTTTATTTAAAGAAAAAAAAGGCAGTTTTTTCTTAATAACATGGTGGAGCAAAAGAGTTTAACCTAGTAGTTTTCTTTTATTTAATATTAGAATATCATACCCATTTGTCCATCACAGATTTGACCCCAGGGAAAGCATCAGTTGGTCTACTTTGTTCCACCACCTGTTCAATTGTAAATGCAGGTTTCCAAAGCCACATATCAACCTAAGGATCCTTGTTAACTCTTGAGCTAACATTCCTAGGACAAAAGGGCTTTGATTCTGGATAAAAATTGTACTGATAGTGGTAGGTTATGTGATAGGAATGGAAAGAAATAAATCGATTTTGTTCAGATTGAGTATGTACCAACCAAAATATATATTACTATAGAAACTATAGTTTGATAATATGCAACAAAGTAATTTAAAATGGCATTATTCCATCTCACTGATAATAATCAGATAAATTGGAAGGTTAATAAGTAGAAGTAACATGGTGTCAACTAGCCTCTAACGTTTCTAGTGTTTTGAAGCTTTTGAGAACTTGAATGACATATCACACACAACATTTCTAAAAGTCTAGGAGCCTAGACAAAGTCAAATCTTCTAAAGAAAAGTATGTTGCCACTAACCAAGCAAGAATGGATATTTTACTTCCTAGCTATAGAGCCTAACGGTTATTTCTTCACTACTGTCTGCTCTTACACCTCAACAAATAGTAAGAGTGATGTGCAGTAGAAAAACTTTTTCAACATCTGTGACTGTCATCTGCTGTAATATTTTATTCTTTTCTATTTGTGTTTTTGGTCCACACTCAGTTGTACCCAGAGTAAATCCAGTAATTTCTGCTAGGAATCACTCCTGACAGGTTTGGTAGACCATACAGGATGCTAGGATTGAATCCAGATAAGCCACATTCAAGGAAAACACCCTATACATCTATGCCATTGCTCTGGACCCCTGATATTTTATTCTTAACTTAAAAATCCTTCTTCAACTTGGGTTATTTTGTCAAATAGTACTCAAAGATATTGATAATGACTACAATATGTAATAACCTTAAAGATGAGCACACAAAATTCACAAAGGTAGAAACCATCTTTAGATAAAAGTCATTTATTTGGCCAGAGATAATTCTCCCTCTGCCCACCTTCATCCTTAGCAGCTCCGCAATTTAGGCTTGATTTGTTATATTTTACCATTTTCTCAACATGCCCCACCATTAAGCTCAGGATTTATCAGTCTAATCACATTGACAAAAACTACAGTAAAACAGATGAAATTGTTCACCTAGTCACTGATAAAAAGTATTCAAGATTACAATTTTTACCTGGCTTAAATCCTGCATTTTTGTATGTGGAAATGGGATAACTTTATTTATTTAGTTAAGTGATTGATGACTGACTCCAAAAACAGCCAACAACGATTCCTTTAATGTATTTCTTCCAAGAAGAAAGTATATTTTTCCTCCCATAAAGTATGGACTGGGCTTTTAATGTGCTTTTGTTATGATGGGTGTGGAAATATGGACTCAGATAAACAAGGTATTGAAATTGGTCATTTTAAAACTTGCCAACAGAAAAGTATCCATTTAAGATAAGTGATTGGGAGGCTGGAGTTGGAGACTGTCTGAAATACATGGAAACACCCACCAGGCAATACTGTGATAATCGGCAAGATGTCAGGGATCATATCCACATGCATGTGACCATGTTCAGAAACTAAAGAGAACCATGTGGGAATGTCACTGGAATATAGCCCTAGAGTGGCAGATTACAAATCAGAAGGCCCGGCAAAGGGACAGTGGTGACAGGGTTCCAGCTACGGGTTCCAGACTAGAAAAGAGAATAATTGAGACAAAATTGGTTATCACACATTGGAAATAGATGGCAATGTAAGGCACCAGGATATTATAATATAGAAGTCATCAAGGGACAAGATGAGTGGCATGGAACATAGGTAAAAAGAGAAGTTTTGGGAAGGGACCAGATTCCGCTACTGGATAATAAATATTAACTTCTTAAGCATCTGAATTCAGTATAAATTTATTTCATAAACACTGGAGAATAATTATGATTATTGGGTTTCTTGCTGATATGATGTTTCAAGCATAAGTAGTGCTAGCAGATGATGTAAATTTTCTGTCATTTCTAACTGTCTAACTGTAATTTCCCACTGTCATTCATAGTACTGTTTTAAGGGCAGAAGTTGGAAACAGATCTCAAATTATCAGAGCTGGGCACATATTTTCTTTGAAACTGTCATTAGGAAAGGGGAAGAAGTGAATTTCAATCTAGTTCCTGACAGAATACTACGTACTCAGGACTTAATTAAAAAGTGAAACAACCACTGTGTTTTCTTGTTTGCTTGGGGTATTAGAGACAATACCTGGAGGTGCTGAGGGAGTGCTTTTATGTTTTTATCTAATATGATATTGTCTAATATAATGTCATGTATTGTCATTATATGCTTCCTGTTATCAATGATTTGCCTTCAGGTATTGTATAGTGCCACAACAGTTTGGTACAATTTTGACTTGCTTATCTGGTTGTTAATTTTTCCCATTCTAAATCCCATGGATTAAGTAATGGATAAAAAAAAAGAGAAATTATTTCTCTGGCGGTTTTGGAAAAAAAACTTCTATATAGCATAAATAATTGTAAATACTTTGATAAAATAAAGATCAGTCAACTTTTTAATATCTTTCTGTCCATGGAAAAATTAAAAGGTTTATTTACCCTTTACTCTTTCCAACCAGAAAAAGTCTTTCTGTGGGAATATCAAGGAGTCCTTTAGATGTGGGTTGTTTTTTTGTGTGTGTGTCCCCAGGAAGCATTGGGATATATTGTCAAGTCACATTTGGGTATGTGATAGTTTGATGGCCTGGAGATCATTTAAGTCCAAACAGGTAGACAGCTGTTAACTATCCCTGTGCTCCTCTGGCTCCTGGAAATAAACTGAAGATGAAGCTGTTTGCAGCTGCACTTGACAAGGCTGCCATCTGCTTAGCTCCCTGGAAACGCAGAGCCAAGGACTTCGTGTCTATCTGCTTCACAGCAGAGCAGGCAGTGTTCTGTATCGAACTGGCTTGAAGGTCACCTCTTCTCATTTCCAAAATAGACAAGGTACTAGCAGAGAATGCAAGAATGGCACTTGGATGGTATGACTAATTAACCCTACATGAAATTCTCCAAGTTTACTCATTGCTTGATCTTCTCTCTTCAGGCCCCTCCCTTTGAGCGATTAGGAGTATCATTTTCTCCACTCTAAGTCTAAAAAGTCTGTAGCATCGAAGGCCTAAATTTAACTTTCTTTTGCTTTTTTTTATACTCCTCACTGTTTGAGGCATACCACCCTCTACTCTCCTAAATTCTATCTACACAAACATAAATCATGACTCATTGCTGTATTTCTAACTTCCAAGCAGATCTCACCTACTTGACCTCCTACGTGGTTTTTGCTTTATTTTATTTTTTATCAATAATTTAATTAAATAATTGGTGAAATATAGTTAAGATATTGTTTATAATTAAGTTTCAATCATACAATGTCCGATTCACACTCTTCACTAGTGCACATGTTTTGCCAGCAAGGTCCTCAGTTTCCCTTCTGCTGTAGCCATCATGTTCCCTCACTTTCCCACCTAGATATCAGCTTCTGAGATATTTTCTCATTTTTTCCCTCTCTCTCTTTCTCTCTCTTTACTTACTCTCTTTCTCTTTCTTTTACTTCCTCCCTTTTTTCTGTTTGGCACTGTAGCTTGTAATATTGTTACTGAAGGGCTATAGTGCATATCACTTTACCTCGTTTCTTCCCCCAGTTTTTGTGGAAAGTGATAATTCCATAATTGTCACTGTGGTCTCTTCTCTGCCCTAACTATGCTCCTTTGATAGTTATAGCAAACTTCCCCATGGACTAGTTCTCCTTACCCTTGTCTCTATTGTATTTGGATATTATTATCATACTATCTTAATTTTTATATATCCTACAAAACCTCTCTTCCTGCTCTTCCTTCATTCCCTTTTTTGCTAATCCCAATAATTCTTAGGTTCAGTGGTGCTCAAGGACCAGTTTATATCTAGTAGTGCTCACACAGCTCAGAGGACTGTTGTGGTGCTTAGAATTAAACTCATGATTGTGTATATGTAAGACATATGCTCTTCCACTTCAGACAAACCTTGACCACTGATTTTATTATTTATTTATTTATTTATTTATGCTTTGGAGGCCACACTCAGTGGTGCTCAGTACTTACCTCCAGGGTTCAGGCTTCACCATCTCCATTTTACTCATTTCTCTAAGCATAATACTCTCCATATCTATCCATGTATAAGCAAATTACATGACTTCATCTTTCCTAACAACTGCATGTACTTCACTGTGTAGCTATACCATTATTTCTCAATCCACACCTCTGTTATCTGGCTCTTGAATGTTTCCAGATTCTAGCTATTATGAATAATGCTGAAATTGACATAGAAGGAAGGAGGACCTTTCTTTATTTTGTTTTGGAGGTCCTTTGTTTATATTTCTAGGATTGGTATTACTACAAGACACATCCTAACCTATTTTTTTGAAAAGCAGAATAAAATAGTCTTTATATAAAAAAAAAGACTAAGCATAATTAAAAAAAAGAGAAATGTTCAAGGAAAACACCAGCTTCTCCAGAGTCTAAAAGAATCTCTTATATTTTTTCTAAATCATATTTCCAAACAATGTCAATCACAGTTCTAGTCAAATAATAGCTGTCTGAACTTTCCTATTTATAGTATTAAGTTTTGTCATTTTAACTTTAGACATTCTACATACTATATATATGTACAAAAATGTATGTATGTATATTTACACACTCTATATATGCCTTTGACATACTCACTTCCCAATCCTAATCTTGCAAGTATAGACTAAAATATACACCATTCAAAATCAAAATGCTTCCAATAGTTTTGTAGCTCTTATTCTTATCACTTTTTTTTTGCCATTGTGAGATTCTTACATGCTTCTCTTGCAGGAATCTCTTGGATGTGATTTTTCCTACTTTATCGTTCTGTTAGAACCATCCAGATGTTTCTCACATTGGCATTCAAAATAATTTACAACCTGAACCCAGACAAACTATCTTGCCTCACGTTCTGCCTAAGTAATAAATCTGTATAGATATTGGAATGAACTATGATTCCAAGAAATTCAAAGTGGTGCTATTTATATAAACTGTATTATGTGCAATGCAGTCATCCAGATTGGGATATACCACTTATTATTATTAACTTGAGGATATTCTCTATAGAAGGCTTTCTCTTATTATTAGTTTTCTTAAATTTTCCTTTAGTTTTTAAACTCTTACCCCAGTATTATTTTTTCTCTGGGAAGGTGTCTCTCTGCCCTCCTTTAGTCAAAATATCTAAACATTTATAACTTTAATGACTCTTTGGCATTTAGCATCAGGTATTTGTTTCATTGTCTCCCTTATTTATACGTGTGGTCTATTTCTGTGATGAAATAAGCTTTGTAAATTGCCAGAATTATTATATAATTATGCATATATTCATTTTGTTCATAATAATGCTTATGTTCAAAATTTCCAAAGTTTTTCTCACACAAAGTATGACAGTAAAAATCCTATATGTGTGTGATGTAAATTATGTCCTCCTCCTGGTAGCTGGGCAAAAAGAACTGAAGAAAGAGAATTTATAATTTTATTTCCCATAATTAGAAACTCATTTTTTATTTTTAAAATACAAGTTTATAATCTAATAAACCAACTCAGATTCATTATTTTGCAAAATAATGTCAATAGACAGGCTAGGGATTGGTTAATATTTCTTGGGGCATTCATTGTTGATGACTAGCTCTATGTTGAAAATCTCTCCTTTCTTGCCACTGCCTCTACACTGGCCTGTTAACCCCCTTCTTAGCACCGTACCAACTGTCTTTCTGGTCTAACATATTAGACCTTTTCTTTGGTCCCTTTATTCTCAATTTACTTGCTCAGCCTTGTTTCCAGCATTAACCCTTTCTTGTATGCTCTTCTGTCAGCTAGACACCTGTTCTTGAATGTTCTTAAGATTTGACACCTCCTACTTTCATTCCTCTCATTTTGTCTTAATTAATAATAATAATATTATTATTCTTTCAGAGTAAAATCTTAGAGTCTCAAATTCTGCTCTTTTCACTGCTAACATTATATTTGGATTCCTCTAGTTCTGGTCTCTTAACTAGTTTCTCATTCCAAATCCTATTGTCATATCTTATTCTAGTTCTTTGTACTCATCAATGTAATTGCAATTAATCAGTGTAAACTAACTTATACAGGTGTCAAACTTGGAAATCTCCATGACTTAAAGTGCTAATGGTGGCTGATATGGAATAATACAAACATAATATGGTCTGAATGATCGACAGAGTAACTCTCTTTCTAGGATGCAGGAACCATTTTGATTTCTTTTTGCCATGCTTCCATCTCAAACCATGCTTATCTTGTGCTTGAAGAAATAAGAGAAAAAAATGTTTGACTTTTTTTTTCTTAATTAAGACCAAAAAAAGTGGTGGCAGAGAGATAGTATAGCAGGTACTGCTCCCGAATGCTAGTGTACTAGTGTACTCCCATGCATCTCATATGGTTGCTAAACCAACCAGGAGTAATTCCTGAGAGCAAGGAATAACTTCTTGAGCAGCAGTAGGTGTGGACCAAATACAAACCAAAAATAAAACTCATCATATGAATTTCTACTCAAAAACTATATCTACACCAATAGTAGGATAAAACTGTCTTGTAAAAATCTGACTTTAATTTATTTTTCAATATGTCTCAACAAAACTTTAACAAGAACCATTTTTGGAAAATCATTCCCTGAGTAGAATCATCATTTTCTTTCTTTTATCTCTCTGTGTATGTGGTATTTTCTTCCTGACTTACGTGAAAAATATTATTAAAATGTGTTTGAATATCTTGTTTAATGTTAAAGTAAATAGAACATAGATTCATATATAAAATATATCTATAGCTGAATAAACAAATACAATATGAATATTTCCCCTTATCTTAGGAAAGCAGACCAGGGCTTAATATTTTTTCTTCTTAAATTAAGTATTTAACCACATTTGGCTATAATTTCTACTCTATGTATACACTAATCCCTCCTAAGCCAGTAGTAAATTATGTTGCTTCTTTGAAGACAGGTTGCAGATCCCTAATTAGAGCATTAAAGACAATTCGTAGACATTTAACAGCTGATGAATCTCATACAAAATTGGAGTATTTCTTTCTTGGTCCAATCCATGACAAAAACAATCATTTACTCTGCCAGTAAGTACTCCACAGATTCTTTATATCTGCATATAAAGAACAATGAGATTATTGCTGCTGACAGCTTGAGCTACAAGGAGTTATGATTATTCAAACATAGAACAACTATGGTTACCTTGGGAAGCATTATACATTTTAGCAATAGGTCAAGAAATTAGAAGGTAGTTTAGTAGAATCAGCCACAGGTATAAATAAAAATAAAACCCAAGTAAAATCAGTTGTGTTGTTCTCTGACCTTCCTTATATTTTTATTATGACATTAAGATATATAAAAATAGAAATCGATAGAAATTAATTTCATTGTTGTATAGAAGACGGAGAATTATAAATGCCAAAAGGACTTCTGCTACAGATAAGACTGATCTACACTTACAATCTTAAATTAGCCATTTTATTAGTACCTTGTATTATAAGTCTTCAAATAATTTGCTTGAATACTGAATACATTTATTTATAATTCAAATTACTTGCCTAATTTTGCCATTTATATTATGAGGTAAAGTTTTGTTCTTATTTATTATACCTACAAATACTTCAAATATCACCAAATGCCTCCAAATAATTCATCCATATCTCCGTGCATTTTTACTTCAAAAAAAGAAAAACAGAAATTCCAGGCAAATTCTTCAACCTCCAAAATATGGGAGATCATGTTCCATATCAGATGGTTAGACTGCATGCTGGCTAAACAATTTACCCATGAACTATATTTGTGCCCCAGAATATATTTTAATGTTAAATCCATTATTTTAAGCATAGTGTTCATGAATTGTGTTCTGAATAGCTGATCATACAAATAAAATGACATGTTTCTTGCTGCCTTAAAAACACAAGCCATCATACCAATTTCAGATAACACAAACTTAAAAAAAAAGGTGATGAGACAAGGATGGATTTTTTAATAATAAAGAGATATGTACAACAGGCAGAAATCACACTTCTAAAAATATATGTATACAATGAGGGACCAGAGAAATATTTAAAAAAACTACTGATAAATTTAAAGGAAGATATCAGTAACAACATAATAATAGTGGGAGACTTCAACACTGACTTGTCACTACTTGATAGGTCAATCAAGCTGAAATCTAACAAAAATATACTAGCAGTGAAAAGAACAATGGAGGAAATTGGCCTAATAGATAAATATAGGCATCTCTACCCTCAGAAAACTAGATATACATTCTTCTCCAAAGCACATGGTTTATTCTCCAGAATAGACCACATGCTAGCTCTAGATAAGATACCTACACAAGATAAAGATGATATAAATTGTATGAACCATGATGCACTGAAATTAGGAGCGAATAACACACTGACACAGAGAAAACATTTAACACTTGGAAATTAAACAGATCACTACTGAACAAGTAGGTCAAAAACAAAAATCTAGGACAAATAAAAAAAATTCCTTAAAATAAACAAGAACAATGACACAGCTTACCAGTATCTGTGGAGCACAGCAAAATCTGTTCTAAGAGAAAAAATTAGAGCTTAACAAGCATTCATCAGGAAGGAAGGATGGGCCTACATTAAAACGAGAAACTAGAAAACTAGAAAGTGAACAACAAAATGTACCAAAAATAGGGATACCAAAAATAGGAAATAATAAAGCTCTGAGCAAAAATCAATAAAAAGGAAATCCAAATAAATCTGAAAGATCAATGAAAGCAAGAATTGTTTCTCTGAAAAAATAAACAAGCTTGATAAGTCACTAGCAAACTCACAAGGAAAGGAGGCCAGCAAAGCTCACAAGGAAAGGAAGGAAGAGAAACTTTCTATGTTTGAAAATTCCAGATTCTAGAATATCTCAACAGACCCATCACTATAGAGGAAATCAAAATGGTAATCAAAAACCTTTCTAAAAACAAAAGCCCAGGCCCTGATGGATTCACTAATGAATTATTTCAAACCTTCGAAGAGGACCAACTGCCTATACGTTTCCGTATTTTCCAGAAAATTGATGAAACAGAAACACTCCCAAATAGTTATTATGAAGCTACCATTACCCTGATACAAATACCAGTCAGAGATGCCATAAAAAAGAACCAATTTTTTCTGATTAATGTGTATGCGAAGATCCTTAACAAAATCCTACTGAATAGGATTTAATCCCTTCTCAAGAAAGTCATACACCGTAACCAAGTAGGATTCATTCCAGATATGCAAGGATGATTCAACATATGCAAATCAATTAACATAATATACCACATCAACAAAAGGAAAACTAAAAAAAAAACAATATATCAATCGATGCAACAAAAGCATTTGATAAGACTCAAAAGCCTTTCATGATAAAAACTCTCAAGATGGAGTCACATGGGATGCATGCTGGGAACAGGAGTGGAGGGAGGACAACATTAGTGGTTGGAATGCCCCTGATTCAATGTCACTACGTACCTGAACTACTACTGTGAATGATTTGTAATCCACTTTGGTCAAAATTAAAATTATTAATTAAAAAAATTCTCATCCCCATAGGCACCAATCTTGCTGGGAACTGTTCAATAAGTAATTTTGGTGAACGAGTCCTCAGTTTATTGCTTATGTTTGAACCAGGTCACGGGGATTGTTGGACTTGTTCTTGCGGCCTCCTTATGTGCTGATAACGCCAGGTGGCATTATTCCTTGTTTGCATGGGCACATTAAAATGGAAAATACTATATATACAAATAAGCTCCTATCAAATAGAGTTGGGAACACACTAATCTTGTGGTGCAAGGAACCTTACAAACCCTGAACATTGACATGATGACCTGGCACATGCTTCAGAGGTTTGGACATTTTCCAGTCACCCCTGAACCAGGGAAGCCATCTATGAAATATTCAACGGTGTTTATGACATCTTCTGGAAGCCATCCTCTACTGGGGAAGAACCTACTCCTGCTCTGACATCGATTTACTCAAAAGTGTCTTCCCTTAACACTGAGAAGATTTAAACAACAACAATGACTTGCATACTGGACAGGGCTTTCTGCATTGCCCATTAATTGTGAGATGAAATTATACGCCGCTCCGCACCATCCTGACTTCAATGTGGGATGTACAGACTCCAGGGCCTTTAATGCAGAGGCATGAGATCAACAACAGAGAGTGTGAAAGGTATAACTGTATGGGCACTGCAGACGATGACTGGGATTGGACAAACTGGCTTGCCTGGTGCCTAGAAATGGTCTTCTGTCAGGAAATTTCAGAGGTAGGGCCTCCTTGTACTTAGGCCAAAGTTTTTCTTTTCCATGACATCCATACTTTGGTGGGCCCATGCAAACGATAATTGCCACACTAGCATATTCCTTTTACCAGACTTGCCTACCCATCCTTATCCATTGTCTTTCAGTACTATTATTAGCAACCATAATTTAGTCTTTGATCTAAAAGTTTGGTAGAATTGTATTCCTCTTCTTGGTTAAATATATAATATTTAATGTATATGTATTGCATATATAACATGAATATATTACATATATGTGCATGTATATATACCACAATTTCTCTATAATGTTTCTGTACTTCCTTATTATAAAAAAATAAAAAAAAAGAATTGCAGAGAGAGAAAAACTCTCAAGATGGGAATGGAGGAAACTTTTCTCAACATAGACAAGGCCATTTATCACAAGTCCATGGCAAATATTATACTAAATGGGGAAAAACTGAAAGCCTTTCCCCTAAGATCTGGCACAAGGCAAAGTTGTCCCTTCTCTGCAATCCTATTCAATATATTACTGGAAGTACTTGCAATAGCAATTAGATAATAAAAAGATATAAAGGGCATCCAGATAGGAAAGAAGATGTCAAGCTCTCACTGTTAGCAGATGACAACATACTATACTTAGAAAATCGTAAAGACTCCAACAAAAAAATCTTCTAGAAACAATAGATTCATTTAACAAAGTGGCAGTCTACAAAATTAATACACAAAAGTCAATGTCCTTCCTATATACAAATAATGATAGAGAAGAAATAGACATTAAAAAGCAGCCTCATTAAAATAAAACAACAGAGATCTAAATACCTTGGAATCAGTATAACTAAAGAAGTAAAGACCTCTACAAAGAAAACTATAAAACATTACTTCAAGAAATAAAAGAGGGGGCTGGAGTGATAGCATAGAGGTAGGGCATTTGCCTTGAAAGCAGTCAACCCACGACAAACCCTGGTTCAATTCTGACATCCCATAAAGTCCCCCTAGCCTGCCAGGTTTGATTTCTGAGAGCAAACTTAGGAGTAACCACTAAATGCGACGATGTGACCCAGAAAAAAAAAAGAAATAAAAGAGGACATAAGGAAATGGAGACATATACCCTGCTTATAGATTGGGAGGATTAATATCATTAAAATGGTAATAGTCCCTAAAGCGTTGTAAAGATTTAATGCAATATCTCTAAAAATACCGATGACATTCTTCAAAATATAGATCAAACACTGTTGAAATTCATCTGCAACAATTAATGCCCAAAAATAGTTAAAGCAATTTTGAAAAAAAAAAAAAGAAAGAAAGGGGAAGGCATCACTTTCCACAACGTTAAATTGTGCTACAAAGCAACAATCATTAAAACAGCATGGTACTGGGATAAAGAAAGACCCTCAGACCAATTGAATATATGTAAATATTCAGAGAATTACCCTCTGACTTACCATCAATCTTTGATAAAGGGGCAAGAAATGCAAAATAGAGCAAGGAATGTCTCTTCAACAAGTGGTGTTGGGGCAACTGATCTGCCACATGCAAAAAAGCAAACTAAGACCTCTATCTAACACCATGAATAAAGGTCAAATCAAAATGGATTAAAGACCTTGATATCAGGCCCAAAACAATAAGGTAAATAGAGGAAAACAGGCAAAACATTTGAAACTAAAGGCATCTTCAAAGAGAAAACACCAATGTCCAAAAAAGTGGAAACAGAGATAAACAAATGAGATTACATTAAATTGAGAATTTTCTTCATCTCAAAGGAAACTGTGATGAGGATACAAAGGCTCCCACAGAATTGGAGAAACTATTCACACAACATCCATCAGATATGGATCTAATATTGAAGAATACAAGGTACTGACAGAACTTAAGAAAAATGCATCTAACTCCATGAAAAAATGGGGAGAAGAAATGAACAAACATTTCCCCCCAAAAGATACAGATGCCCATAAATCACATTAAAAAATGCTCCACATCACATCAGGGAGATACAAATCATACCCTGCTTATAGATTGGGAGGATTAATATCATTAAAATGGTAATAGTCCCTAAAGCGTTGTAAAGATTTAATGCAATCTCTCTAAAAATACCGATGACACTCTTCAAAAATATAGATCAAACACTGTTGAAATTCATCTGGAACAATTAATGCCCAAAAATAGTTAAAGCAATTTTGAAAAAAAAGAAAAGAAAGAAAGAAAAGGGAAGGCATCACTTTCCACAACTTTAAATTGTGTTGCAAAGCAACAATCATTAAAACAGCATAGTACCCTCAGACCAATGGAATATACGTAAATATTCAGAGAATGATATTCATGAGATATCATCTCATGCCACAGAGACTACATCACGTCACATTACAAAGAACAAGAACAATCACTGCTGCCATGAATGTGGAAAGAAAAAACTCTCATTAACTGCCGTTGCATATACCATTTACTCCAGCCTTTTTTGGTAAACTATATGGATATTCCTTAAAAACGGGAAATTGAGGTCCCATATGACATTCTTCAAATATGTAATATTAATCCATTTATTAATTTATTTTTCAAGACCTTTATTTCTACATTATAAATGGGCTATTAATAGTGTATATCTTTACAGAACTGTTATAACAGTTGAAATGGAATAATACATATTAAGAGTCAATACAATGTCACACTGTATCACACACTATAGATAACTGTAATAAGAAATTGTTGGGGCCCGGGAGATAGCATGGAGGTAAGGCGTTTGCCTTTCATGCAAAAGGTCATCAGTTCGAATCCCAGTGCCCCATATGGTCCCCCGTGCCTGCCAGGAGCATGGAGCCAGGAGTAACCCCTGAGCACTGCCGGGTGTGACCCCCCAAAAGAAAGAAATTGTTACTATTATTAGAATTTCTATTTTCTCAAGAGATTTATTTATCAAATATATATAGATATATATACTATTTATAACTTATATGCCTTATATCTCCTAAAGCATTCAAAACATTAAATTATCTTTTTTTCCTTGTTTTTCTGGCCCACACCTGGTGATGCTCAGGGGTTACTCCTGGCTATGAGCTCAGAAATCACACCTGGCTTGGGGAACCACATGGGATGCTGGGATTCGAACCATAGTTTGTCCTGGATCGGCTACGTGCAAGGCAAATGCCCTACGCTGTGCTAGCTCTCTGGCCCCATGAAATCATTAAATTATCTTATACTAAACTTAAAAGTTATCTTATACTCCCCTTATGTATCCATTGTTGGTAAATCCTTTCAGGTATTTTTCCAAGTATACCTGTCTTAGAATTATGAGAGTATTGACATGACTTTTTCTTATAACATTTGAGTTTCTATAAATTAAGAATTTCTACAGTAACTATATGTATATTTTGATTGGATTGTCTTAAACTCTGTATCTAGAACAGTTTTAATGAGGTATGTGGTATGAGTTTATGACAAAAGTGGAAAAAATGTAGACACTTTGGCTTTCTTTTTTTTTTTTTTTGGTTTTTAGGTCACACCCTGCAGTGCTCAAGGGTTACTCCTGGCTCCATGCTCAGAAATTGCTCCTGGCAGGCACGGGGGACCATATGGGGCACCTGGATTCGAACCGATGACCTTTTGCATGAAAGGCAAACACCTTACCTCCAGGCTATCTCCCGGGCCCCAACACTTTGGCTTTTATTTGAAAAGTAATTTCATTTATATTATTTCAAACGTTTTTGCGACTAATCCTGACTGAGCTATATGTGAATGTGACAATGTTGTTTTTGATTGGAAGGCATACAATTTTGTAAGTTAGAGATTTTTCCAAATGAATTTGGATATAATTTATCTAATGTAATTGCATAAATATGGTTATAAAGTAAAAAAGATGCAAAGATAAATTGATAGAAGATTTGGAATAGAGGATAGAGTACTAGATATTACTACAGAGAAGAATAAAATTTAAACATAGAAACCACAGGGATAAAATTGATTGAGTAGAATAAGAGATTGGATAAACTCATGGCTGTATTAATCAGAGTTTCCAGGAAACAGAAGCAGCATATTGTATGTGTATATTTATAGATACATAATGTATAAATACATGAATATATGAAAATGTACATGTAGTTCTATAAGGATATCTATTTAATTTTGTGTGTCTCTATCTACCACCTCTTGCAGACTAGTGAGCAGGAGGTCCAGAGGAAAGTTGATGCTGAGTGTGAAATCTGAAGGCAGTCTGGAAGCTAAATTACTTCTTTTGAGCAGATTTCTTAAGATCTCCAACTGCTTGCTTGAGGTCTACTTATATGAAGTATGTTATGTTTAATTAAAGTGTACTGATTTAAAAGTTATAATGACTTTAAAAATACCTAAATAGTGTTGAACTATTCAAAGTTGAAAATATCTAAATAGTCTTTGGAATACCTAAACTGTGTTGAACCAAAAACATAGCCTTGTTATGATGACTCATAAAATTAACCACTGCACATGACAAGAAAAGAAACACCTACTTTGCCACAGTCAGTGACTTACATAGCTTCTCTTTTTTAAAAAAAAAATTATTGTCTTTCTTAAATCTCATCTTTCTAAATATAGTTCTATAAGCTAAATCTCTCAGAGGATGATAATGCTTTTCTATGAAGATTCTGAACCAAAATTCAAAGCAGCCTTTCCACTGTCTCTAACGTCTTTCTTCTCTTTTCCTTTGACTTTTAGAAAAATAAAGATTTCATATTATCTTGAAACATCAGAGGTTTTTTAAAGCAATTTAAGTGAAGTGCAATAAAATGAAACAAGTAGAAAGAGAGATAAAAGTGGTAAGTCAGAGAAGAACTAGCAGGATATTTGAAAGGTGAAAGAGGATCTATAGATCTAAGAACCTCAACAAAGTGTTTTCTGGGCTTCACTAGTTTGGAAATCTTCCAGAGCCCAGGGTGTCTTAGTACTACTGGCAACTGAGAAGTTCACAGCTGGACACTTTTGATATTTCAATAGAAAACAAGTTCAGTGGATTCTGAAATGAGAGTTGGGCATATCTGTGAAAATAATTTAGTCTTTTTTTTCTCTCTAATTCAACATGAGTTATACCCAGTTGTTTTGAGGATCAATTTTACAAGGTTACTACCAACAATAATAAGAGCTGGCATTAGACTGTGTAGATCTTTTATAATCCCCATAAAATATATTGTTTTCTATTAGCTCCTATGAAATATGATCAAATTGTATCAATCATAAGTGCATTATGATGTAGATTATTGCTAGCAAAATATAGGCAAACTAGCAAATAAATTTTAACACTGTCAAGAATGAATTGTCAGATATAATAATTATTTCTGCCTGTAGTTCAAAGTCGTTGTACTAAAACTTTAGGCTCTTCTAATCTGCCTTTTCTTTCATTATTTGAATAAATTTTATAACTTTTTCTACCAATCTGTGGTTGAATTTGTGTTTGCATTTATACCTTAGTGAGAAATGTACTCATCAAGCACCTATCTGAATTTTTGGTAATTCTGTCTCCAATTTCTTTATGTTGAGCTGAGACTAACTTTTGTGGCTTGTGCTCATTCTAATTGGCTTAGAATTAATAATTCATAGTTACTCACATTTTAAGCACTACTACTTCCTCCTCACCCTTAATTTTGATTACTTCTTCACAATAAACATCCTTACTATCATTTTTAGTAACTGTCAAGTACTTCTACTTTACTGATATGATTCTATATCTAAAAGTAAGCAATTAACTTCTACGATTTTACCAGCATACAATGATAGAATAATATTTTAAAATATTTTAGCACTTATATCATTTTATTATAGTATCTTTTTAACTTTTTGATCTATTAAAACTTAAAAGCCATTGTATCCCATGCTGCTACCTTCCTATATCACTTCTAACTGCATTTGGGCAGTTGAATTTTTGGACCCAAGTGTAAGATCTTATGTTAATCCCTGTTAACTTCTATCTTTTTAGAGATTCATCCCATTGCTACAGACTGACAAGATTTTTTTTGTTGTTGTTTAAATTTTGGTTCTGACATACAATGTGTTCATTCTCTTGCCAGGCTTCATGTCATCTACATATTTGATAAGCATGCCTTCTGTAGCTTCATACAATTCAATCTATAGGATTATACAGTCATAATTACATCTTTTGAGAACTTTCCAACCTTCTAAAGTTACATTTCCTTTCCAAACTTCATGTTATGGAGTAATGCATACTTTGTATTAAACTTTGTAGAACTTCTACTTTCTAAACCTTAATGTGTATTCTGAGGATGCTACACATTTTTGGAAAATAGGCTTTAAAGTAGTATTCAGATCATTAATCTTATTGATGATAATTAATATTATGTGTCAACCTAACTAGTATAAAAGCTGCTAAAGATATTATAAATACATTTTGGTGTGCCTGCATCTTCAGAAGAGACTAGAATTTGAAATAGGGACTAAATATGACCAACCTTTCCTTGTTGGGAATCAGTCTCCAATTTATTGAGATCTAGTAAAAGAATAAAATGGCAGGCAAAGGTGACAATCACTCTTTTTGCTGATAATGAAGTTTATTTTTTTCCTAGCTTTAAATATTTCTACTTTTGATTTTCATACTCTGGTTAGACTTTACTCATCAACTTCTTCCACACTTAGCTTGAATCTAAAGCCTCAGATTTCAGCCTGAATGAATGACTTTACCTGATTTCAAGGTTCTTTGGTTTGTATAAAGTAGATCCTCAGCTTACATAGCAACATAAATCAATTCCTACATTATATTTTATATCCATATATACATTATTTTAAATATTTATTACTATCTTTACCTATATTATATCTGACTGATTATTTTACTTGAAGAATCTTGATTAATACGCTAAACTTTGACAATCAGTTATACCCTCCTTTAATAATCATTGCCTATGTATAGCTTTGTTTCTATTCTAGGGAATAATTTTTTTAAATTGTACTTATTTTCTTTCCTGATATAAAGATATAAAGATTTATTGTTCATAGTTTAGAACATTATGCATTTGTTTTAAGGCTTTAATTAGCTTAGGGTGTGGTGCTAACAGAACATTGTACCTTCATTGCATTTTGGAATTTACTGTCTGAAATGATTTTTGCTGTACTCAATCTGAAGTGTTGGTAGGACAATGTTCCTTTGGAAAGTTCTAAGAGATGACTATTTTTGAGAATATACATCTTTTAAAGGCTGCTTAGACTCCTTACTATAGTCTCTGTCTCTGATGAGAATGGTAGAAATACATCACTTTCAAAGTGTTGCTCAATCTTGATCATTTCTATTTTTCCCTTACATTTTAAAGAATTTGTGTATTACATGGGCCCACTTAGATAGTTCTAAAAATTCTTCCTATTTTAAGGTCAACGAATAAAAAACAACAATTACATCAACTATAGTAGATACTTCTGGTCCATATAATGTGCTTACAGTTTTGAAAAATTAGTAAAGGAGAACATTTGGATAGATTATTTTCCATCAAAATATAAAATTCTTTTTTTTTTGGCTATACCAGGCAGGATTCAGGGGTTACTCTTCACTCAGAAATCACTCCTGGAAGGCTTGGGGAACCATATTTGATGTCAGAGACTGAAATTGGCTGGAACTCAGGTCAGCTGCATGCAAGGCAAATTCCCTAAGGCTGTGTTATCGCTGTGGCCCCCAAACATAAAGTTCTTGATCAAGAATTACACCACGTAAAAGATGAAGCAGATAAAAATAGTCAAATACATAGTCATAATTTTTATTTTGTGTTATGATTACCTTTTCATTATTTGGCTAAGTGGTCTACATGTACTTCTAGAAGGACGATAACATTTTCATAATCTCTATACAGTTAAGTCCTTAAGTAAAGATTTATGAATATTGATGATGTTTTGTTAAAAATGTATATTTTACTTTAAAAATAGTCTTAGTCTTTTTATTAAGTTAATGTTGTACTGAAAATAAAATGCAGTCAGTGAAAGAATCTTTAGAGGAAAAAGTTATAAAATAAAGATAAGTTAAAATTTTTCAATAAATGGAAGAGAATTTCCAATTTTTTGTTCTATTGAGCTAAATTTGGGGAAATTGAGTATTGTAGAGAGAATTTACAAGGCTGAGCAAAATTAAGAATTTAATTTCTGAAGCTGCATTACCCTTGGAGTGCCGGCAGCAACCCTAGATTAGCACCCTAATCACTGTAGTATATGGCACCAGTCCCTGAGTTTAGAGTTAGAAAAACATAGTCCTTGAGATCTTGAGCTTTGAGCTGAAAGCAAGCAGTCCCTGAGTACTGCCAAGCGTGGCCACCATATCAAAAACCAAAAGAAAAAAATCCCAATTTGGATTTGCCAAAAATGATAATACCAAGTACAATTGAGTTTAATAAACTCAGTAGGCTGGTGGGAAAGCTATTCCACAGTGTCAATCTGTGTTTGGATACGCATTGTGTCTAAATATATCATTTCAATGGGAAAGTCACTGTGACAATAAAATTCAAGGATTTTACTGGTACTCTTGCAATTTAAACACCATCAGGACAAATGAGACTGCCCCTGGAGAATATGAAATTGTGTTTCACCAAATGTAACAGTTTTGCAAAGTCAAAGTCAAAGCATGTGGAATGGATAAAGTCTGCCATCAATGAGTTTCAGTCAAAGACAATTTCTACTTTAAATTGTTATCCCCAAAGCAGTTTTTTTTGATCATTAGTGGAACTCTTTTTACTTATTGCTTAATTTGGGTTCTGTCTATTTTAGCTTATATTGTTGGGCTTGCTCACTCCAGACTTGGATTTTAAAACATCCTGCCTCCTTCAGCTGGTGGTGAAACTGAAAAATACTTAAATGGGTTCCAAAAACAGACTTTAGTTTTTACTTTACTCACTACTAACTTTTTCTAGTCAAAGAATTCATTTTACTATCAGCTCCTCTTTCCTTATCTGAAAATGAGGAACTTGGACAACCTCGGTGTAATTTTCTTCAAATAACATTATTTAAAACCACAGAATCAAAGAACAGTCTCTGGCACTGTTAGAGTAAGCAAAGTAGGTGAGGGACAGAGACAGAGATACCATCACTTACAGTTCATTCCATGGCATAGATAGCCAAGGGTTTGTTATAGATAGAAATTAGCACCGTAGGTGACTGGTATTTATACATAATTTCTGATTGTAAAGTTACCAGTTATTAATTTTAATACTAAGCATGTATCCTATATGATAAAATATTATGAAAATTGGTAGTCTTAGATGTCTGAACTATTTGTTTTTGTCATTGTGAGTTGTATATAATAAGTAATCTTCTAGCATAAGAATATTAAATTGGAGAAAAATAAACCCACAATCTGTTAATTACTTAG
>PVKC010006833.1:6524-30867 GCA_004027635.1 Crocidura indochinensis | reverse complement strand
TCCGTGGGTGCTTTGGGATCATTGGGGGCTTTGAAGGGCTGCATGAGATGAACTAGTGTCATCTGGAGAGGTCAGCCAGGGCCCTGGACCAATAAAGGCCAGAGAGAGGAACAGGGAATGTGTGGATCAAAGGGCTTGGGGACATCTGTGAGACACTAGAGCATGTGGGACAATATTTTCACTGGGGGCACATCCAAGGGAAGGGCTACATAAGCTGAACTGATGTCACAAGTGAGAGGTCCTTCAGGCTCCAGCCCCATCAAGGTCAGACAAAGGACTCTGATCGACTGGACTGCAGAGCACTGGGGGCAGTGCCCGCTTTGTGGTGGCTTCTCATGCATCAGTCATGGCTGATTCCATGGCATCTTTGGTCAATGAATCTAGGTCCTTTTTGCTTCCAGAAATAGTTGGATGGTTCCTGTTCATTTTGCTCATTTATGTTCCCTGCAGCAGCAGAGGTAAAGGAGAAAAATGAAGAACCTGTTGTGAGACCTCGATGCCTTGCAAGGAAAGGAGTCAACCTGACTTTTGACCCTGTTGGAATGTAATACACCCTGAGAGATTTCCTTAAGGTCTCAGTATTCCATGAGGTGTCTGGGTTGATAAGATTCTTTGGGGACTCTGTGAGACACTGGGGCCATGTGGGGCTAGGAGGATTTGGGGGCATGGGGGCTCATCCACCTGGAAGGGTTGCATGAGATGAATTACCATCTTCTTGGAGATGTCAGTCTGGGCCACGGACATATATAGGCCAGAGAAAAGAACTGTACAGGTGTGGATCAGGGGTATTGGGGGCTTCTGTGTGACACTAGTGCAATTAAGACAATGTAACATTGGGAGCTCATCTGCGTTGAAGGACTGCATGAGGTGATCTGCATCCTAGGGAGAGGTGGGTCAGAGCCCACACCATAGAGGTCAGAGTGATGTACTGGGCAAGTGTGGATTAAGTGGTTTGGGGAACTGTGAGATTCTGGGCATGGGCATGTGTTCCAACATTGAACCGATGGGGGTTCATGCACTGTAAAGTACTACATCAGGAGATGAGATGTCTTATGTGAGAAGTCGGTCATGGCCAGACCCATAGGAGGCAGAGACAGGATGGTGGGAGACTGGATTTGAGGGAACTCAGGTAGGTGGCTGCTGGAGTAGCCTATCATGCATCAGGCATGGCTGGTTCCAGGTCATATTTGGTCTGATAATCTAACTCTTCCTTTTCACTGAGTAACAGCAGTGTGCTTCCTAGTCATTTTACCCCTTCTATGTTGCCTGCAGCAACAGTGGCAGCAGAAGTGATGCATGAGACTGATAATCTTGTGGATAAATTTTGATGCCTTGCCTGGAAAGACATCAGGGACTCACCAACTAGGATGAAAAATGACTCGAATTACAGGGGTTGAGATATTCGGAGGAAATATCTGTTCCCAAACCTGCACTAGGCTTACTTGAGGGGCATGGGGTCTTTGTAAGAAAATCATGCTCTGTGGGGACTTTGGGATCTTTGGGGTCTTTGAAGGGCAGCATAAGATGAATTTTGTCCTCTAGAAATTTCATTGAGGGCCCAGTCCAAAAGAGAATAGAGAGAGGGACAGGGCAGGTGTCGATCAAGTGGCGTGGGGTCCTCATGAGACACTAGAGAATGGGGGATAACTTTTTCTACTTGGGACAATCCAGGTGATGACTGCTTGTGGTGAACTGATATCATAAGCAGAGGTCCCTCAAGCCTTGGCCCCATCGAGTTCCGACACAGGATGTTGACAGATTGGACTTGAGAGCACTGACGGAAGTTTCTGCTTTGTGGTGCACTCTCATGTGTCAAACATGGTTGGTTCCATGACAGTTGTGGTCAATGAATTTAACTCTTTTATTTGAAAAAATATCGTATGCTTCCTGTTTTTTTGTGAATTTATGTTGTCTACTGCTCCAGCAGCATAGGTAAAAGAGAACAATGAAGAATATGTTGTGAGATCTCAATGCCTTGCAAGGAAAGGAGTCAACCTGATTTTTTACCCTGTTGGAATGCAGTACAGCCTAAGATTTTTCCTTAAGGTCTCAGTATTCCACGAGATGCCTGGTTTGAAAAGGTTCTGTGGGGACTCTGTGAGACACTGGGGCCCTGTGGGTCTAGGAGGTGTTGGGGGCTTGGGGCTCATCCATCTGGAAGTGTTGCATGAGATGAATTAGTGTCTTCTATGTGATGTCATTCTTGATCATGAACCAATATAGTCCGAGATATAAAATGTACAGGTGTTTATCAAGGGTCTTGGCTCTCCTCTGAGACACTACAGCATGTGGGACAACATTTCTCATTGGGTTCATCCTCGGTGAAGGACTGCATGAGATGATCTGATGTAATTTGTCAGAATAGAAACCCCCACACCATAGAGGGCAGAGAGAACATCTGTGCAGGAGTTAATCAAGGGGTTTGGGTGCCTCTTGGACATAAGTGCATGTAGGACAGCAGTTATCACTGGGGCTCATCCACGGTGAAGGACTGCATAAAGAGATCTGATGTTCTATGGCAGAGATCTGTCAGGACTCGGCCCATAGATATCAGAGAGAAGAACCTGGCAGGTTTAGATCAAGGTGCTTGGGGAGCCTGTGAGACACTGGGGAATGTGGGAGAACATTTTCCACTCGAGGCTCATCCTTGGTGAAGGGCTATATGAGGTGATCTGATGTCATTTGGGATAGGTCCTTCAGACCTCGGTCCCATAGAGGTCATACTGAGGATGGTGTCAATCTGGACTTCATGGCACTGAGGGAAGTGACTGCTATGTGGTGGCTTATCATGCATCATGCATGGGTGTTTCTGGGTATGTTTATTCACATAATCTAACTTTTTCCCCTTAGAGATACAGAAGGCACTTTCTGTTAATTTTGACTATATTGCCTGCACAGCAACATCAGCAGCAGAGTTGAAGCAGCCTCTGGTACATTTTGGTGAGACTTCGATGCCTTTCCTGGAAAGGGGTCTTAATCTCTTCGACTAGGGTGCAGATTGCCCCGTGGTGCTGAGGTTGAGATATTCGGAGGTAACCAAACCTGTCCCTGTCTGTCCTGAAAAGTGCACGGGGTTCAATCATAGTGCTTGGGGCCTTTGTAAGACATTAGATCTCTGTGGGGGCTTTGGGAGTTTGGCGGTCCTTTGGGACTTGTGTAACTGGAAGGGCTGCATGAGATTTATTAGTGTCTTCTGGAAGAGGTCAGTCAGAGCCCCCAACCAATAGAGGCCAGAGAGAGAAATTGGACAGGTGTAAGTCAGGGAGTTTGGGGAACTCTTTGAGATACAAGGGCATGTGGGATCACATTTTCCACTGGGGCATCATCTACTGGGAAGGACTACATGAGATGATTTGATGTCATGTGGGAGAGGTCCGTCAGGGCCCAGCCCTATGAAGGCCAGAGGCCAGAACTAGGCAGAAGCTGTTCAAGGGGGTTGGGGGACTCTGTGAGAGACTAGTACATTTGGGACCACATTTTCAACGGGGCTCATCCACCGTGAAGGACTGCATGAGATGATCTGATGCCCTATGTGACAGGTCCTATGTGACAGGACACTCTGGCCCTGGCTCCATAGAGATCAGAGAGAGGATGGTGGCAGAGTAGACTTGAGAGCACTGAAGGAAGCACCCGCATTGTGGTGGCCTCTCCTGCATCAGGCATGGCTGGTTCCAGGGTATTTTTGATCAAGAAATTTAACTCTTATTTTCATAGAACTATTAGCAGTGAGCTTCCTGTTAATTTTTCCTCATTTATGTTGCCTGCACAGCAGCAGCATTATCAGAGGTAAAGCAGCACTCTGATGAATTTGTTGGGAACTTTGATGCCTTACAGGAAGGGGTCAACGTTTCTTCAACTAGAGAACAGTATGCCTCAAAGTGGGGGGGGTTGAGATGTTTGAGATTAGACCTAGTGCTTTCCCTGTCTGTCCCAAATCCTGGGCAGTTTCCAATCAAGCGACTTCTGTTCCTTTGTGAGACACTGGGGGCTTTGAGGGTCTTCAGTTCTCCATTCTGAAGGGCTGCAGGAAATCAGTTATTGACATCTTAGTTGTGAGACACTAGGGACTTTGGGGGCCTTGGGATCTCCTTCATTCTGAAGGCTGTAGGATATCAATTATTGAAATATTCGAGAGGTCAGTCAGGGCCCCCAACTGATAGAGGCCAGAGAAGAATTTGGCATGTTTGTATCAAGAAGCTTGGGGCCTATGTGAGACATTGGGGCCCTGTGGGACATTTTTCATTGGCAGCTTTATGACGAGATCCAGTTGCCAGAAGTCGGTCAGCTCCTGTCTGACATAGACCAGAGCAAGGAAAGTGGCAGACCAGACTCTAGGGTTCTGTGGGAGGTGCCCTCTTTCTGGTTGCCTCCTTTTTTGTGAATATAAAGTGCTCAGTATGTACCAGGAAGGAGAGGAAAGGACCTCAAGACCTGATGGGGAAGGACCCCAGAAATTTCACTTCCCTCCTCCTCCTATCTTAGGGTCCATGACAACACAGTACCCCCAAAGTTACAGGACGTCACAGAATCCCCGACTACCAAGTGCCGCCATATCCAGATTCTAAAACTACCCTCTCCTGTCTAGGGCAGGCAGCCCCATGCCCTGAATTGTTGCAAGAGAAGAATAGTCTCCTGGTCAGGGGGCTGACATCTTTGAGGTCTCCTCCTCTCCTCCAGAGCAATGACCCTCTCTGCAAGGAGCAGGGTGCACATCACGACAGCTGCACAGCTTCTTTACAGGGACCCAGTGGTTACCCGGCCAGTCATGTCTGAGCCCCAGGATCTACCCCGCATCCCCAAACACCTACAGTGGTGCCTGTTTCTAACAAGGGCCTGACCAACCATCTTTAGGTTACACCCACCCAGGGTGCCCCAAGAAACATTCACTCAGGCACCCACATCCACTCTCAGGGAATGTGGCCAAGTCGAGACACAAGTTCCTACCCCCCCTCCATGCCCCACTGGAGGGCAGCAGCCACTGCCCAGTCAGTGCTTTATGCCCAGGGTTGGGCCAGAGGGACCCTCCAAAGTCTCTCCGGATCTACCTTTCCTCCCAATTGATGCTCCTCTCGTGGGTGGGTCTTCTAGAGGTCACATTCTACACTGACATCCGCAGAGTTCATGGCCTACGATTGGATGACAGGAGAGGAGAGTGCCCTTGGAGGGCTCAGAAAGCTTCTTCTTACCCCTGTATGTCGAGCCTCTCCCCATCAGCACTGCCCTGCATATCTGATAAGAAAAGGGAGAGATTGAGTTGGGTCCTCCAGTCTTCTCAGAGAAGCCTCATCCAAGCAGTACTGGGTCACTTCACGGAAACTCAGGGTCAGGCCTCTTCCGTGATTACTAACAAAGATCCTAAAACCTTTGATTCTCCTCAGAGTGAGGCCCAGACTCTTGGTTCCAGCAGACCTCTAACATAGAATCCCCTAGAACCAGGTCCTGATCCATTTCCTTCCTCAGGGATAAACTTGGTCTCCTCTGTTAAGAGGTTCTCAGAAACTCATCCCCACTGTCCAAGAAGCTCAACAAAATTGACCCCCCACATGGGTCTGTAACTTGTGCTCTGCAGAGATGAGACTCCAAAGAGTGTTTTCTAATAGTCAGTTTTCTAGTGTATCCAGGGTCTTTTTATCAGACCCAGCCACAACACCCCTACAGTCTCTGCACTTGAGGGGAAATTGGCTCTCCCTTCACCCCTCAGCCCTGCCCCTTGAATCTTTGAAAGAATTCATATGTAGCCATACTTTCAGACTCCCAATCTGTGTGCTTCCCTGGTATTTCCATCTGAGATATTTGCTTGTTACTAAATCCCAGGATCTCTCCCTGTGTCCTTATCTTGAACAAGGCAATTTGAGTAAAAAGCAGAAACCCAAGTATCCAGTAAACTGCAAATCCAGATTCAATAGACCAATATAGGTCTAAAGGAAAATTAATAAAATTGTTTTTTAATTCAGAGTAGAGTTTGGAAGCATGTTGATAAATGAGCCTAGAACCTGTAGAAACTGTTTATACAGATTCAGTGACATCAGTGACCACTTAGGTGACAGAGTGAGCCATAAAGCAGGTGGAGGACACCATATTCACGGAATCCACAACCCTAACTACTCTACTATTATGACTACGAGGGGCCCTCCTATTTTCTGCCTTTTCTTCTAGCTACAATGCTTCAAGTCTTATCATTTCATGAATCTAGAGAACTGAACCCTCTGTACTCTGTTGGCATAGGCCAAATTAACTTTTGATTTTTTTCATTCCTAGACCTAGTGCTGTCTCTGTTTGTCCTGAGGCATGACAGGGTTTAATAAGGGGCTTGTGGAAATTTTTGGGACACTGGGCCATGTAGGGAGTATGGGGGCCTACAGGACTCATCCTCTTTGAAAGGCTATATGAGATAAATTAGTGTCATCTGGGAGAGGTCAGTCAGGGCCCCAGACCAAGAGAGAGAGGAACTGGGCAGGTGTGGATCAAGGGGCTTAGGGACCTCTGTGAGAAACCAGGACATTTGGAACAACAATTTCCACTGGAGGATCTTCCATGGTTAATGACAACATGAGATTATCTGATGTCATTGGGAGTGGTCGGTCAGGCCCAGTCCTCATTGAGCATAGAAAGAGGACGGTGGCAGACTGGACTTGAGGGCACTCAGGGAGGTGGCTGCTTTGTGGTGACCTATCATGCGTCAGGTATGGCTCATTCCAGGGCATGTTTGTCAAGGAATGTTACTCAGTTATTTATTAGAGAAATAGCAGTGCTCTTCCTGTTAATTTTCCCACTTCTATGTGGCCTGCAGCATCAGCAGCGGTGGTAAAGGGGAAATATGAAGAATCTGTTGTGAGACCTCATTTCCTCAAAATGAATGGAGACAACCTTATCTTTTACCCTGTTGGAATGTAGTAAAGCCTGATAGTTTTCCTTGTGGAAGCAATATACCACAAGGTGCCTGGGTTGAAAAGTTTCTATGGGGACTCTGCCAGACACTGGGGTCCTATGGGCAGGATCCTCTGGAGACTTTTCCACAGTGAAGGACTAAATGAGGAGATCTGATGTTCTATGGGAGAAGTCATCAGGGCCCTGCCCATATAGGTAAAAGAAAGGAACTGGGCAGGTGTGGAAAAAGGAGCTTGGGAAGCCTGTGAGACAGTGGGTCATTTGGGACAACATTTTCGACTGAGGGTACATCCACTGTAAAGTACTGCCTGAGGAGATCTGATGGCATATGTGAGAAGTTGGTCAGGGCAGGCCCCATAGGGGTCACAGAGAGGACGGTGGCAGTCTGGACTTGAGGGCACTCAGCGGGGTGGCCGCTTGGGGTGGCCTATCATGCATCTGGCATGGCTGGTTCTGGGGCATGTTTGGTCTAATAATCTAATTCTCATTTTCATTGAGAAACAGCAGTGTGCTTCCTATTCATTTTACCCCTTCTAGTTTGCATGCAGCCGCAGTAGCAGCAGCAGTGATGCCTGAGCCTGATACACTTGTGGTGAAAATTTAATGTCTTGCCTGGAAAGACATCAGGGACTCACCAACTAGGATGAAAAATGACTCGAATTACAGGAGTTGTGATTTTGGGAGGTGAAGATGCGCCATCCCTTTCTTTTCTCAAACCTGCACTAGGTTTATTTGAGGGGCCTTTGTGAGAATCTAGCGCTCTGTTGGGACTTTGGGATCATTGGGCCTTAGAAGTGAAGCATGAGATAAACTTTGTCCTCTGGAGAGTTCAGTGAGGGCCCGGACCACAAGGGGTAAGCAAGAGGAACAGGGCGGGTGCGGAACAGGGACTAGGGGTCCTCTTGAGACACTAGAGCATGGGGGATAACGTTTTCCACTGGGCGCAATCCAGGTGAATGACTGCTTGAGGTGAACTGATATCATATCCCTCAAGCCTTGGCCCCATCGAGGTCAGACACAGGATTTTGACAGATTGAACTTGAGAGCACTGAGGAAAGTTCCTGCTTTGTTTTGGGCTCTCATTTATTGGTAATTGTTGGTTCCATGGCACTTTTGGTCAATGAATATAACTCCTTTTCCTTCGAAAAATTGCTGTATGCTTCCCATTTATTTTGTGCATATATGTTGCCTGCTGCTGCAGCAGCAGAGGTAAAGGAGAAAAATGAAGAATCTGTTGTGAGACCTCGATGCTTGCAAGTTAAGGAGTCAACCTGATTTTTTACCCTGTTGGAACGCAGTGCACCCTGAAAATTTTCACTAAGGTCTCAGTATTTTATGAGGTGACTGGGTTAAAAAGATTCTGTGGGGACTCTGAGAGACACTGAGGCCCTGTGGGGCTAGTAGTCTTTGGGGACATGGGGGCTCATCCACCTGGAAGTGTTGCATGAGATGAATTAGGGTCTTCTGGGAGATGTCAGTCTGGAACAAGGATTAATATAGGCCAGAGAATAGAACTATATAGGTGTGGATCAGGGTATTGAGGCTCCTGTGAGACACTAGGACAATGAAAATGCACGTGCCAGTGTGGGGCTTATGATGGGGAAGGACTGTATGAGGAGATCTGATGTTAGTGAGAGGTTGGTCAGGGCCCACTCCATAGAGGTCAATGTGAAGAACTGGGCAAGCGTGGATCAAGGGGTTTGGGAACTTTGAGACTCAAAATTTATCACTAGGGGTTCATCCACTGTAAAGTACTACATAAGGAGATGGGATGTCCTATGTGAGAGGTTGGTCAGGTCAGGGCCCATTGTTGCCAGAGAGAGAACTGTGGCAGACTGGACTCGAGGGCATTCAGGGAGGTGGCCGCTTTGTGGTCGCTTATAATGCAGCAGGCATGGCTGGTTCTGGGGCAGGTTTGGTCAAGGAATCTTAGCTCCTTATTCTATTGAGAAACAGCAGTATGCTTTCTGTTCATTTGCCTCTTCTATGTTGCCTGCAGAAGTAGTGGCAGTGGTAAAGCATTATCCTTATAAATGTGTAGTGACATTTTGATGTTTTGCCTGGAAAGGGGTCATGGACTCTCCAACTAGGATGAAAAATGACTCGAGTTGCTGGGGTTGAGATGTTGGGAGGAGTTGAAACCCCATCCCTGTCTGTCCCCAAACCTGCACTGGGTTCAATCAAGGGGCTTGGGGTCTTTGTGAGAAACTGGGACTCTATGGGGGTTTGGGGAGCTATAGGGGATGTTGGGGCTCTAGGGACTCCTTCACTTTGAAGGGATGCATGAGACCATTTAGTGTATTCTAGGAGAGGCGACTCAGGGGAAGATGCAGTGTGCCTGGAGTTGCCTGGGTTGAGATGTTGGGAGGAGATGGAGTACCATCCCTATCTGCCCTGAAACCTGCACAGGGATCAATCAAGGGGTTTTGGGGACTTTGTGAGTCCCTGGTCTTTGTGGGGGCTTTGGGAACTTAGGGGCATTGGGGCTTTTCCACTTTGAAGGGCTGCATGAGATGAATCAGCGTCATCTGGAGATATCATTCAGGGCCCCGGACAAATAGAGGCCAGAGAAAGAAACTGGGCAGGTGCGGATCAAGGGGCTTGGGGCCTCTGTGAGACACTAGAGCATGTGGGGCAACATTTACTATTGGAGGCTCATCCACGGTGGAGGACTGTATGAGGTGATCTGATGTCATTTGGGATAGGGTGGTCAGGCCTCAGCCCCATAAAGGTCATACTGGGGATAGTGGTAGACTGGACTTGATGGCACTGAGGAAAGTGCCTGCTACATGGTGCTTATATGCATCACGCACAACTGGTTCTGGGGTATGTTTGATCAAGTTATCTAACTCTTTTTTTTTTCATAGGAGAAACAGCAGTGCACTTTCTGTTAATTTTGCCCCTTCTATGTTGCCTGCACACTGGCATCAGCATCAGAGGTGAAACAATAAGAACTTACTAAACCTTCTAACAATATTTTTCAATTTCTTTTGATGCTGTACCATTTTTTAATTTCTTCTTTTTTCCTTGTTATTTTATTTTGGTTTTGGTTTTGGTTTGTTTTGTTTTTGGGCCACACCCATTGACAATCAGGGGTTACTGTTATTTTTTTTAAGTGATTATATTTTTATTAGTTTTATACATGCAGTGCAGTTCTCTTGTTGATGTATTGATTTTTGTCTATTTTTTCATATTTTTTTCTTTATTTAAGCATCTTTTTTTTTTTTTTTTGGTTTTTGGGTCACACCCGGCAGTGCTCTGGGGTTACTCCTGGCTCCATGCTCAGAAACTGCTCCTGGCAGGCACGGAGGACCATATGGGGCACCGGGATTCGAAACGATGACCTTTTGCATGAAAGGCAAATGCCTTACCTCCATGCTATCTCCCGGGCCCCTATTTAAACATCTTGATTATATATATGGTTGTGATTACGTTTCAGTCATGTAAAGAACACCCCCCCTTCACCAGTGCAACATTCCCACCACCAATGTCCCAAATCTCCCTCCCTCCCAACCCACCCCCACCTGTATTCCAGACAGGCTTTCCAGTGCCCTCATTCATTCACATGATTAGGGTAGTTCTCTGTGTAGTTATTTCTATAACTGCACTCACCACTCTTTGTGGTGAGTTTCATGAAGTGAGCTGGAAGTTCCAGCCCTCCTCTCATTGTCTCTGAGGATTGTTGCAAAAATAACTTTTATTTTTCTCAAAACCCACATATGAGTGAGACTATTCTGCATCTCTCTCTTTCCCTCTGACTTATTTCACTCAGCATGGTAGATTCCATGTACATTCATGTATAGGAAAATGTCATGACTTCATCTCTCCTGACAGCTGCATAATATTCCATTGTGTATATGTACCACAGTTTCCTCAGCCATTCGTCTGTTGAAGGGCATCTTGGTTGTTTCCAGAGCCTGGCTATTGTGAATAGTGCTGCAATAAATATAGGTGTGAGGAAGGGGTTTTTGTATTGAACTTTTGTGTTCTTAGGGTATATCCCTAGGAGTGGAATAGCTGGGTCGAATGGGAGCTCCATTTCCAGATTTTGGAGGAATCTCCATATCGCTTTCCATAGAGATTGGACTAGACAGCATTCCCACCAGCGGTGGATAAGATTTCCTTTCTCTCCACATCCCCACCAGCACTGATTATTCTCATTCTTTGTAATCTGCGCCAATCTCTGTGATGTGAGGTGGTATTTCATCATTGCTTTGAATTGCATCTCCCTGATGATTAGTGATGAGGAGCAATTTTTCATGTGCCTTTTGGCCATTTGTATTTCTTTTTTTTTATCAGTGTCTGTTCATTTCTTCTCCCCATTTTTTGATGGGATTGATGTTTTTTTTCTCTTGTAAAGTTCTGTCAGTGCCCTGTATATTTTGGATATTAGCCCCTTATCTGATGAGTGTTGGGTGAATAGTTTCTTTCACTCAGTGGGTGACTCTTGTATCCTGGGCACTATTTCTTTTGAGGTGCAGAAGCTTCTCAGTTTAATGTATTCCCATCTGTTGATCTCTGGGGCCCGGGAGATAGCATGGAGGTAAGGCGTTTGCCTTTCATGCAAAAGGTCATCAGTTCGAATCCTGGTGCCCCATATGGTCCCCCATGCCTGCCAGGAGCAATTTCTGAGCATGGAGCCAGGAGTAACCCCTGAGCACGCCGGGTGTGACCCCCCCAAAAAAAACAAAACAAACAAACAAACAAACCATCTGTTAATCTCTGCTTCCACTTGTTTGGAAAGGTCAGTTTCCTCCTTTAGATGGCTTTTGTCTCAATGTCATGAAGTGTTTTACAGTTATAATATTTGCTGATGTTGTTATTTGTTTTGGGAGCATAGCAGGTTGTACTCAGGAGTAACTCCTAACTATAAACTGAGAAATCACTCCTGGCAGGCGCAGGGGACTATATGGGATGGAGGGGCTCACACCCAGGTAGTCCATGTGAAGGCAAATGTCCCAGTGCTGTACTATTGCTCAGGTTTCTTTTTATTATTTTACAATAATTGTTATTTTACAATAATTTTGCTTCTACTTATCTGTGAACACATATAGTATACTCAACTAGTTTATCCATAGCCTTACTTATTTAAGTAACTTATATTAAAAATAAATTTTCATTGCTCAAACTGTTGAACTTTTGTGGCACTATGTTATTACATGGCAATGTAATATAGCTTCTTTTATGATATTACTTAGACAACAAAATTTAAAATAGCCCATAGATATGAATATAATTGAATATAATATAATATGAATATAATTGTCCTTTTTAATGACACAGGAAATCACCAAAAAACAAATTATAAATTGGAAGGACTCATTTAAACATTATAATCACATATGTATATATTATGTATGTTTATATGTAGCATATTATGTATGTCTATATTACACATGTACAATGTATATCATGTATATTTTACTATAATAGATAATTTATATTTATATTGCATTAAGTGACTTACAGTGTAGAAAGTTTAGAATTTGTTAAACA
Source organism: Crocidura indochinensis (assembly GCA_004027635.1). Classification (NCBI taxonomy): domain Eukaryota; kingdom Metazoa; phylum Chordata; class Mammalia; order Eulipotyphla; family Soricidae; genus Crocidura; species Crocidura indochinensis. The sequence goes on along the minus strand of PVKC010006833.1, from coordinate 18,483 downwards.
TCTAAAATTTGATAAAATATTTGACTAGACATTTCTGCATTGATAATATGCAAATGTCCAGTATGTATAGGATTACTCACCTTTACTTTTACCAGAAAATGCAAATAAAATCACATTGAGATACTACTTTACATTTACTAGGCTGAAAGTTGTAAGAAGGAGAGAGAAGGGGAGCAATAATAAAAGTGATGTGAATAATCAGAGCACTCAACGTACTACTTGTGGGAATAGAAATGATGCGGCAATTTGTTGTCTAGTGCAGAGGTGCTTTAAATGATCTAACATAGAGGTATAAAACCCCCAGCAATTCTACGAGTAGTTACATACTTGAGACAAAAGATGGCCAAACAAAAATTTTTACATGGATGCTTCTAGAAGAATGATAGTAGCAATATAGAAAGAACTCAAGTCATTATTAGCTTATGAATGAATGAACACAATATAGCTTATTTATACCAGAATTAGTGATCCACAAAAAAAATAGGTAGTACTGTTATGAGTTGCATATGCTTACTTTTAATAAAATTTGCTAATTAAAGTGTGTATAAAATAATGCAATAGCAATGCATTTATTTAAGAGATAATGAACAATATCTAGGGAGATGGTCAAATAAATAATCTAAAGTACTCTAAATCCATACAAGTATAAGTTTTATCTTATCAATGCAGATGGGCCCTAGATTAATATGATATCTCAGGAAATAAATTCTCTCACATACTTTGGGAAGTTAGAGCAGGTGCCAGTTGTCCTCGAAAAACCTCACAAAAGATCTATAACTAAGTTCTTTACCTGCTAAAAAATTATTTCTCTTCTACTTATTTTCCAGTAAACTTCTTTTTAACTCTGAGACTAACCATCATTATTACTCATATTTTCATTCTTGAAAAAAATAGAGAATTCAGAAGTTATTTTTAAACACAGAGACTCACCCTCATCCAAACCAAGAAAGCAATGTAAAATATTGGCTTTCTAAACACCAACTTAAAAGTGGATCCTTGGGGCCAGAGAAATAGAGAGAGAGAGGTAAGGCATTATTTGCCTTGCATGCAAAAAAGACGGTGGTTAACATCCGGCATCCCATGTGGCCCCCTGAGCCTGCTAGGTGAGATTTCTGAGCGTAGAACCAGGAGTAGCCCCTGAGCACTACTGGGTGTGACCCCCCAAAAAAACCCCAAAAGACAGACAAACAAAAAAGTGGATCCTTGCCAATGTTTTCAACTAGATAAAAGGAGTTAGAGGTGAATTATATCTAAAATGAGGTATGAGGTAGGCTTGCTGAACTGGCATGGAAAATTTATAAATGTAATGCCATTGAGAAAATATGTATTTCCACATGTATCTTTTAAGATTTATCTACAATGATCTATACTAAGAAACTAAATATATAAAATATTATTTAAAAGTTGAAAAACTGGGGCCAGACTGGTTGTGTAGCAGTAGGGTGTTTGCCTTGCATGTGGGTGACCTAGAGGAACCACGATTCTATTCCCCCGGTGTTCCCAAATAGTCTCTCAAGCCAGTACTGATTTCTGAATGCATAGCCAAGAGTAACCCCTGAGCATCACCAGGTATGGCCCCCCCAAAAAAAAAAAAAAGGAAATGTTAACAGATATTTAAATTTTATTTGAATTGTAACTCCTGAGACACATATTCAAAAAAAGTCTGTTTATTTTATTTTAAGTTGCCTAAATGGGGCAGAGTTCCTAACTATATAAAACAAGTAGAATTTTTCTCACTCTATTCAACTATATAAATATAGTCAAATATTATATTTATAAACCATATAAATATAGTCTGGTCAAATATATGTATGAGTTGGAATTCAATTCCAGCAATATTCAGATTGACAAAAAAATAGGCTGAGTTTAAAAAGGTTACTAGAGACAGAGAGGGTATTTCTTAATAAAGGAATATGTAGGTAAGGAAGAAATTGCACTCATAAACATAATTGAGTATTGCATGGAGATAAAGTGATATGCACAGTATCCTTTCATGAACAATAATGCAAACTACAGTGTCTAAAATGGAAGAGAGATTAAGTGAAAGAGGAAAAAAAATGCCTGCCCTTAGGCAGGTAGTTGGGAGTGTGTAGCGGGAAAATGGGGACATTGTTGGTGGGAAGCTTTCAAGGTAAATTGTGTGCATTGTATGACTAGAACTCTATTTGAACAACTTTGTAATCCCAGCACTTAAAAAAAAAGTACTCATGTCAGTTTGAGAAGTTTTTTTTTGTGGTTGTTATTGTTGTTCAATTTTAGTAAGCTGAGCAATATTCGATAGGGCATTTTCCTTACCAAATTTTGATTCCAAGTACTTCATTCTCCCTCGTGTCAACCAGGAGTGATCACTGTGCACAAAATCAGAAATAAATACAGAGCGCTGCTGCTGTGGCACAAACATTCTATTTTTAATCTAAAAATAAATAATTTACATTTATATTATTATTTATATTATTATATATTTATATTATTGTATTATTATTATTTTTTATATTCAATGAGAATAATAAAAATTCATACATACTTCATATATTGTAGAAGGACTAAAGGATTTGAAAGGGATCATATGTGCACTGATAAAATCTGAAAAGACTGCATGCACAAAGCACTCCTTTTACCATCCTTAAGGCCATCTCTACTATTTATTTTCCTCTTGACTTTTTAAATTTATTATTATGCTCTTCATCTATCCTTTTCCAAATACTTTTTTCCTATGACTATGAAGTATAATTCTTGGAATTATAGCTATGTGTATTTTTCTAATAGGAAAGAAATATCATATTATTTTATAATATATCATATTCTATATATCAATGCTGACTCATTTTTATAAACTTAATAATTACATCAACTATCAACTTCACCTATATAATACTGAAATATTTAGCCACTAAAATTGCTATTTTAACATGCATGTGATTTATATATTCAGCTAAAAAATCACCTTCAATGTATAAGGTACAGATCAAACTTAATGAGAAAGATACTTTTTTTCTCAGAATTACTAGAAAATGGAGCGACTATTTTCTCAGCTGTAAAATTCAAAAGTAAAACCTGATCAAATTCATTTATATGATCAAATACCAGATAAACTAAGTTCTAAAATGTTATCTTTAAATTTTCAATACTAAACCATAATTCATTTTTCCTGAATTTCCATGGCAGTTTTTAAATGCTAATGCTACTCTACCTTGTCATATGCTTACCTATTTTATATACAATATACAATTCACTTTTTTATTATTTTAATCTCTTCAGTTTAAATCACAAATGTGCTAAAATGATTTAGTGCAGGGGTCACAGTGGTAGTACAACCATTGCCTTGAATGTGGTCAACATGTGTTGGATCATCTCTGCCCCTATGCTCCCCAGAACACCACCAACAATAATCCCTGGGCACAACACTATGAGTAAGCGCTGAGCACAGCTTTGTGTTTCCACCCTCAAACAAATTATTTGGTGCATTTATACCACACTAAAATAACAGCAAATACAAACCCTGCTCTTTATTTTGACTTGGCCAACCTTAACTATCATTATTCTTAACTATCATTTTTTTAAAAATAACTAATCTTCATCTTTGGAGTACACTGAATTTACTCCTTAAATTTTTGTATTACACTTGTGTTATCTGTTGAAGGATACTTTCTACTTTACTACAGATAAAATTTTCTTTCTTTAGTCATTTGTACTCATCTTAAGTGTTCTTTTATTTATATTAGTTGCTAGGTTAGGTTAGGTTCAATGGGATATCTTATGCTACTCTCTTTTTTGATGACCTACCTGCTCTTTATTTATGAACAAACATTTGTTCTATTTATATAGAATTTAATATATATATTAAAATAATATATGTTGTTTTCTCAACAAACATTCTTTCTCTTTCTCTGAGTTGGGCTCTATTTCTCCATACAAAAATATTCTTTTTTTTTTTTTTGGTTTTTGGGCCACACCCATTTGACGCTCAGGAGTTACTCCTGGCTATGCACTCAGAAATCACTCCTAGCTTGGGGGGACCATATGGGACACTGGGGGATTGAACAATGGTCTGTCCTACAGTAGCGCTTGCAAGGCAGACACCTTACGTCTAGCACCACCTTCCTGGTCCCACAAAAATATTCCTATACTGAACATATCTGATAACTAAATCTTCTCTGAGCATAGATAGGGGAGATGCAATTTATATTTTCAAATATATAGCATCTATGTTTCTAACTCATCATCTCTGAAAGATACTCTACTTTTGTTTCTTTCCTCTTCCAAATATTGATCACTATATGCTATTTCATCTATATATCAACTGTCTATAGATTTTGTTATTTCTGTGTAGTGTTTTGTTCAACGTATCTAATTATGTCTAAAACATAAGTAAACAAGTATGAATAAATGTACTTAATTTTTCTCTTATGCATAATGCTGCATCATAACATTAAAGATGAGGAATAGATGAGGACGTTGTATATCTTGGAGAGTGGAAAATAAAATTTGTGGAGAAATAGTGTTCTAGCCTTTCTCAGTCATTAATTCTTGATGTAAGTTATGGAAATTGAATATGATCCCTAGAATAACAAGAAGTTAAGAAGCTTATATCTATAACTTATTTTTTGTGGGGGAAGTAAGTTTTAATCTGTGAGGTACAAAAGCAAAACAAATTGACACACTGAAATGAACATTGGAATAGCCTTTGCCTTTGATTTACAAATTCCATGTAGATAGATATTTTAAAGATAGACATTTTAAAGTCTTTGAAGGATATAGGACTTTCTCCTACAAGTCCCAGTCAGGCTTAACTGAGGCAGGGGTGCAGGGCCCCTAAGAAAGGATCCTTCATAGGTTGATTTCATTTCTTTTTTAAAAAAGACTGGGATGTCCACGGTTTGAGGGAGATGTTTCTCAAAAATCAAGGGGAATTTGGAGGACTTTTGGTAGGATAACTACCAATTCTAATTGTGCAGTTAGTGATAAACTGCTTGAGTTGATGTGGATGGAGTGTGTGGAGAATGAGAAAGGAGTCTGTGTTATTTCTTCTTGTCTATCTGTCCTGGTCACCTGTGCATTGTTGAGTATTGATTATATGATGGAAGTAATTTAAACTACTCCTAAAATAATGAAAGTCTCTTATTAGTGCACTTCACTGGAGCAAAGAACTGGAAAAAACATGGGTCTGATGGTTAAGAAAGTTAAGATAGAAACCTACTGCACTTTGGAGTGACCTTCCTTTGGGATGGGCTGGCCTTCTGATGGGACCTTTTCTATGCCTATTATTCTCAAGGTGAAGGATATCTTCACTAAGCCCAGGTGGGTCGGCCACCTGGACCAATACCCTTATATCATGCTCCGGGAGGGTATTGTGGAGGACCCACCTGAAACCTTTTTTAGAGTGGCAGAGATCTTTACTTTTAACCCTCCTGGAGCCTCTGATCCCTGAGTTAGTGGGAACAGTGAAACAGCCCCTGAAATCTTCTATTAATTCTCTTAGAGGTGTTCCCCCCATCCCCAAAAAACTTTTTTTCTTGGTGATGAGCAGACTAGACAACGAACTATGGACCCCAGGGCACATCTGAGCCTGAAGTCCATACAGCCAGGAATTTATCCTTCACTGATAGACTTGAATGCCGAGATGGCCAGACCGCCTTTTCCTGCTTACCTTGGGGGCCAGTTCCCACAGCCCCAGAAGCACCAGCAACATATGCCCCCTAAGCTTCCCCTCCCTAGAAGGAGCACATAATTTGTGCCCTAGAGGCCAGAGGATGGTAGCTCCGGAGGCAAATTCTACCGGGGCAAAGGTGGTTTCCACCCTACTCATAAGATTGATTGTTTTGGGAGAGAGACCCCAAACCCCTACCAATATTGGCCCTTTTCATCTAAGGATTTGTATAATTGGAAGGCTCAGAATTCACCCTTCTCTGAGAACCCCAAGAAACAAACTCTTTGAGTTGTATGGTTTGGTCATGAAAATCCACACCCCCACCTAGACTGACTATGATTAGCTTTTAGGTACCATGCTTACTTTTGAGGAAAAGGAAGTTATCTCAGAGGCAAGGAAGAATGTCATGGGGCAGTGCGGGAACCCTACTACTATGCAAAACCTAATTGATGAAGTCATTCCTCTGACATATCTGGATTGGAATTTTGGGACTCCTGAAAGTAGGGAGTGTCTTCGAATCTATCATCAGTCTCTGATGTGGGGTCTCTGAGTGGCAGCACTATGCCCCATAAATCTGGCCAAGGTAAGAGCTATTATTGCTCAAGGGGAAACATAAAGCCCGGTGGCATTCTTAGAGTCTATGACACATACAGATAGTACACTCCCTTGGATCCTACCACAGAAATGAACCAGTTTGCAGTAGCCATGACTGTTATAAATTAGGCAGCCCCAGATATAAGGATAAAAGCTATACAAACAAGATGGCTCAGAGACCATGAATATTCCAGATACCTTGAAGGTAGCTGAAATTGTATACAATACCAGAGAGACTCGAGAAGAACACAGGGAAAGACTGAGGAAGGAGAATGTGGAACATAGGGAAGGAATAAGAGAGAGGAGGCAGAGAAGAGATCCCAAGAGAAACAGGAAGATATAAAGGAGAGGAAAAGGCAAAATAAAGAGTTGGCTAGAATCTTTTTAGCAGGAGTACAGGGCAGAAGTGTTCATTAGAGTTCTCAGGGACAGACAGGGTGGAAGGTCTCCTTTTCCGAATCCTCCATGAGAAAGCTCCAGTTGAGAAGAGAACAATACACAAGATGCAAACAGGATGGACATTGAAAGAATGACTGCCCACTGAATCTGCCAAGACAGAATCAGTTACCAGAATGGAGACAGTCTCAGGTCCATGTCACTGAGGGGGGACAAGGCTCAAAGTCTCTCCCCAAGCCCTGGGTAATAATAATCATGTGTGTAGAGGGGAATCCAGTAGGACTTATATTGGATACAGTCAATTACCTTATGGGAGATGTACAACAAAAGAAAAAACTTAGTACAGGGGCCACAGGAGTAAAAGCATACCCCTGATCTACCAAGCAACTATGAAACTTGGACAGCACCTATGAAGCACTCCTTTCTGGTGGTGCCTGATAGCCTGGCTCTGCTGTTAGAAAGAGATCTAACTACACAGAGAACTGCCATAAGCATGTGAATGAATGAGGGAACTGGAAAGCCTGTCTAGTGTACAGGTGGGGGTGGAGGTGGGAGGGAGGGAGACTCGGGACATAGGTGGTGGGAATGTTGCTCTGGTGAAGGGGGTGTTCTTTATATGACCGAAACCCAATCACAATCATATATGTAATCAAAATGTTTAAATAAAAAAAAGAGAAAAAAAAGAAAGAAAGAGATCTAACCAAAGTCAGAAATCAAATCCATTTCCAACGCAAAGGGATTTCTTCAGTCATGGATGGGGAGTGCTAACCTCTCTCAGTATTGACTTGGTATTGATTTTGTCTATAGTGGATGAGTACTGCCTGTATGAATCTGTCCCAAAGATTCTGTTGAGGAGATGACTCCCTAACTTCAAGAATTTCCACTAGCGTGGACAGAAACAAAGGGTATTGGTTTGGTGCACAACCAATCCCCAGTGGTGATAGACTAAAACCTGCCACCCCAGTGAAAGTGAGACAATACCCACTGAGACCTGAAGATATCCAAGAATATTAATCCCACACTGAGAAACTTCTACCCACAGGCATATTAAGACCTTGCTGCTCATCTTGGTATACCCCTCTGTAAAGAAAGGTAAAGAAGCCTGTAAAGAAGCCAGGAGGAAGGAATTATAGGCTGGTACAGGACCTACGAAAGGTCATTGAAAGGGCTGAGGACATTCAACCAAAGGTGCCGAATCCCTATAAACTCTTGAGTCAATTGCAGCCCAAACTAGTGTGGTATACTCTCTTGGATCTCAAAGATGCACTTTTTTATTATCCCCCTGGCTCCAGTCAGCCAGCTAATATTTGCATTTGAGTAGGGAAATAGCCTAGCCAGCTCACATGGACCAAACTTCCACAGAGGTTTAATAAATCACACACTCTTTTGAATAAGGCCTTACTTACAGACTGATATACAGGACTACAGGACCAGCCATCCTGCATTAACTCTCTTTCAGTATGTGGATGATCTCCTGCTGGCCACTGCCTCTGAGAAAGGGTGGCTTGTAGACACCCGAGTTTTGCTCAATGAATTGGCTACAGGGCCAGCACCAAAAAGGCCCAGGTCTACAAGATTGAGATAACCTATCTAGGATACAAGTTAGTGGAGGCTTGAGGTGACTCACAGATGCTATGAAGAAATCCATCCTGCACATCCCAGTCCCCAGAATGTCACAAGAAGTTCAAGAATTTTTAGGAACTACCAAATACTGTCAGTTTTGTATACCCAGGTATGTAGAGATTACTAAACTTTTATATGCATCACTAAGGAAGGAGTTTCCTGGGCTTGGGAGGACTCCCACAGCAAGCATATGAGGAAATGCATAATTCATACTTCTCTGCTGTCTGCTCCTGCATTAACTTTGCCAGACCCCAGTAAGACTTTCTATTTGTTTCTGGATGAGAAGAAAGGAGTGGCAAAAAGGGTATTGACTCAAAGGCTTGGTCCCTGGATGTGACCCGTAACTTACCTGTCCTAAATGCTAGACACAGTGGCAGCAGGATGATCACCCTGCCTATTAATAATAGTGGCAATAGCTCTTTGAATTAAAGCACAGATAAATTAACTTTTGGACAAAACCTTGTGGTCACCATACCTCATGCAACTGAGGAGGCATTAAAGCAGTCACCAGATAAATGGCTGTCTAGTGCCAGGCTCACCTATTACCAAGCTCTGCTCCTGGACTCTCCATGCACCACTTTTAAGGAACCCTAAACTTTAAACCCAGCCACCCTTCTGCCTGTGCCTGATCTGAACATACCTGTCCACTCTTGTGAGGAAATCTTAAAAGGGACCACATTGGTCCGAGCTGACTTGTTGGATGAGCCATTCACAAACACTGATTTGGTGTGGTTCACAGATGGGAGCAGTTTTGTGTCAGAGTGGGTGAGAAAGGCAGGGGCTGTGGTGGTGGGCAAAAACAGGAAGCTAATCTGGAGGACTTCCTTCCCCTCTGGCACTTCTGCACAGAAAGCAGAACTTGTGTCTATAGCCGAGGTCCTTGAAAGGACAAGAGGAAAAAGGGTGACAATCTACACAGACAGTAGATATATGCTTTTGCCACTATTCAGGTGCATGGGACCATCTACAGGGAAAGAGGTTTTCAGTCAGCTGAGGGACAGCTGCTCAAAAACTGAGAAGACATCCAATGATTGATTGCTGTCATTTTGTCCAAGATGTGGCTGTGGTACACATCCAGACCATCAGAGAACAGCCACTAAAGAAACAAAAGGCAATGCTTGTGTGGCCCAAGGTGCAGTGGAAGAGGAGCAAGAGCCCATCTCATTCTAATAACACTGCCCTGCCCAAAAACACAGGTGTTCCCTCTTCAACTGTACTAAACCAAACAGGACTTGGCTTGGATGAAGAGAAAAGGCATCCTGATAGCCTCTGAGGACTGGGGAAAGGATGCTAACGACTTTTGATCCTTCCTAAGTCTTTAAGGGCCCACTTAATCCAGCACATGCACCACGTTACCCACTTGGAGGAGAAAAAGCTGAAAGTCCTCCTAGAAACTGCCCTTTCCAGATCAAACTATGCTGAAACAGAAGTGGTCAATAAGTGTCAACCCTGCACCTTGATGAAGCCGGGAATAGGACGCCCTCTGCACCAAGGTAAAAGAGAAAGGGGAAGAAAGTATGCCAGGTAGACACTGGGAGGTGGATTTTACAGAAGTGATAAAAGGAAAGTATGGGTACAGGTACTTGTTGACATTCATAGATACATTTTCAGGGGGGTTAGAAGTGTTTCCTACGAAGCATGAAATTGCCAAACAGTGGCAAAAGCCCTCTGAAAGAGATTATTCCCAGATACGAGGCTCCAGAAACTATAGGATAAGACATCAGGCCGGCTTTCATGGCTAAGTTTACTCTGGAGCTTGCTAGAGTCGTGGGTATTAATTGGTACCTCCATTGTGAATATAACACTTATAGCTCATCTCAGGTAGAAAGAGTTAATCGGACCTTGAAGGAAACCCTTCTAAATTAATGCTTGAGACTGGCAGTAACTGGGTGACACTCTTGGATTTAACAGTGTTCTGGGTTCGAAACTCCCCTTACACATTGAATTTTACACCTTTTGAAATTATGTACGGGGCCCCACCCCTATTATATTTAAATCCATGAAGGGGGACGTGGCAGCTGGGGCCCTGGATTGGCTACTGCATCTTAAAGCATTGAAGCAAGTGCAAAAAGAAATTTGGCCAACTATTCAAGCAGTATATGATCAGAAGGGGCAAGGGGACCTGGAATGTAGGCTAATACCAGGAGACTGGGTCTGGGTCAAAAGACATCAAATTAAATACCTGAGGCCAGATGTAAAAGGACCCTTTGTGGTTACATAGACCACTCCTATAGCTCTAAAAGTGGGTGGTGTAAAAGCCTGGGTACATCACTCTCACATTCAAAGGGCATCTTAGTAGGAGACCCAGCAAGAGAACAGTGGAGGGTCCAAGTCTACCCTAAAATTCCCTTGAAATTAACCCTGACTAAATGCTGGTGCTGTTTTTATCTTCAGATTATGGAACCCTATTTTATTACCTTATCTTCTTGTGACTTGGTGCTTGAATTCACTGTCGTACTCCCACTACACATTCTGGTCGAAAGACCTGAGATATATACAACATAGAGACTAAAGCCATTTACTTCAGGAAGACCGGAGAAGAAGCCCTGTGTGACTGTTGGCCAGATTTAACCTTCAACCTGGAAGTAATGGACCCCCATTCTGCTATGTCAGATGGACCACTGCTTCCTGCGATGGGTCAGATTGTGCCCAGATCGGAACTTGCAAAAAGGAATATAGATCTAAATGGCTTAGTGAACAAGGTTTCTATGTATGTCCTAGGGCTAGGCTAAGAAATGACTCTCTAACGGCAACCGATAGGGGTGCTGATTATTCTTTTGTGCTAAATGACAGTGTGTGAGCAGCAATGATTCAGGCAACAGATGGGCTAGTGGTAATGAAGGACAGGACCTCATCAAATGGAGCTGCATGAAGCGATGTCACCTAAAAAGTGGTAGTGATGTGTTTCCCCAAGAGGATCATGATCCTGGTGCAGTGGAGGTCTGTACAAGTATAAGTAACTATTACTCCCCAACTTGCAATTTAGTAAGGCTCAGGTCTATACCTCAGGGCAAAGCAAATCATAAATGGACTAAGGGCCTGCTCTGTGGATTTTTCCTGTATCAGGGATCATATCGATTCACCATCCTTGGGATAAGGCTAAGATATTAAGTGGTTGGCACCCACCAGACTTGGGCTTCAGTATCTCCTCTGAGGCATCAGGCCCATCAGCTTCCTCCCAAGAGAACCGACCCCCACTTATTATTAGCATGCCAGGAGGAGTATGGTGGGACCTTCCACCCCCTCATGTGCGCTTTCATTACCCTGGCCATAGAACCTACAGAGAGTGCCAATATTCCCCCTAGTCGTATCCTCAAATTTCCAGAGAGAGAGTGAGCCACATGATTATTGGGGCACTAAATCATCCCCTTTTTCCCACTTCATCAAAGCTGAGCAATGAAGAAGCCCAAGACAATAATCACCTTGACCCCTTGTGGGGAATGATCCATTTTACTTATTAAGTTCTTAATCAGACACAATCAGACAAGATATAAGGTTGCTGACTTTGCCTATCAGCTTGCCCCCCCACCCCTTTCTGGAAGCTGAGGTTTTCACTAGCACTTTTAGCATCACTGAAACATGCAAAATTGTAAACTGCGAAGGGAAACTGGGATGGTAGTGATAGTGAGAGGAAGAAGGCTTGTGTGGGGCAGGTGGCCCCAGCAATGAGGACCCTATGCAGTGAGGTAATATCACTCA
>PVKC010006832.1:0-30466 GCA_004027635.1 Crocidura indochinensis | reverse complement strand
CATGATTAAAAAAATAGAAGATTGAAGGAAAAATTAAAGAGATAGAAGAGAAAGAAAAGAATTTTTTTTTTTTTTTTGGTCTTTGGGCCACACCCGATGACGCTCAGGGGTTACTCCTGGCTATTCACTCAGAAGTCGCTCCTGACAGGCACTGGGGACCATATGGGGAACCGGGTGATCGAACCGTGGTCCGTCCTAGGTTAGCTCAGGCATCTTACCTCCAGCGCCACCGCCCGGCCCCAGAAAAGAATATTTTTGAAAATTATTGAATCAAAATGAATTCATTAAAGCAAGTTTAGTAAACTCTTAGGAATAGGCTCTTAAACAAGACAAAATCCTTTCTAATCATTGCTTCAAGGAACATATATCTTAGAAAAAACAGATGAAGAGTTTTTTTAAACAATTATCTTACATGTAGATTTGCATATTTATAATTTTATTATCTAGAATTTCTTTAGAAAGAGTCCTGGGAATTTCACTATTTTAACCCCATTTTAAATAAAACCATTCTTGGACCTTTGTGTATTTTACCATGTAATAAAACGTATTTTAGACAATATTGATTCCTTTTGTAATTGAAAAGTTTAAAGGAGATAGATATTTATGAGACTAAAATAGCATCCTAAATAACAGGGAAAACCTATATCTGTCTCTGTGATACATTTTTTTATCATATTACTATTTTGACTATTGATTCAATAAAACTCCGTTTCAGACAGAAAAATGGATATGGATAAAGCACAGAAGTAAATTCTCTACAAGAATGCTACTGAATATTGTTGTATGTCACTTTCATATTCATATAACCCTTCCACTTGCTGTTTCTTAGGAGTAGAAGAATGTTAAATGCATACATTTGAAGACACTCTATGCCCAGTTAAAATTTGTAGTTTCTACAATAAAAGGAAAAAAGAAAGATGAAAAACAAGCACTCAATTCTCTCTGCCAGAATTACCATACTGATATACATCTTTTTAAGAAACATAACAGAAATAGTCAAATCTAAAACAGAATCTCATTTACTCTACCAAGATAAATGAAAAATTAATTATTTGTTTTGTATATGAAATAGCCTTAACAACACAGTAATTTGAATAAAATTTTATTCTTATATACAAATATATACATCACTATAATTATAATTAATTCATAGTCATTTTATATACGCCCATAATCATTATTTATAAAAATTAACAATAATAGTCATTGAATAACAATATATTAATATATTTAGTTAAATTAAATAACTGTTTTAAAATATGTTTATTTTGTTAGATATATTACGGTCTTAAAATATTATTTTCTTTTCAGTTTTATGTTATGTTTATATAATTTTTGTATTAAGTGTTAAAATATATCAAAGATGAGCAACATATTACCAGATAACAGCAGAAGAAGAAACACAGACTTAAAATAAATGGTTGATAAGAAAACTTTGAGGTGAATTCAAGAGGAACAACATAAGAATCATTGGCATTCTAGAGAGCCAGGAAGACAAATAATATGAGAAAACAAGTCAAATATACCACTGCTGAGAAATTTCCAGAATAAGACAGGGCTTATGCACACATACTGGATTCCAAAATGATACCAGCTAAAATATCTAAATAAAATTCTTCAAGATGATCCTAATCAGAAAGATTAAAACCATAGAGAGATAGAATACTGGAAGCAGCAAGATCAAAGAAGAAAAACACATACAAAGGAGCATCCTTAAGATTTACTGAAGGTGGGGCCGGGCGGTGGTGGCACTGGAGGTAAAGTGCCTGCCTTGCCTGCGTTAACCTAGGACGGACCGTAGTTCGATCCCCCGGTTCCCCATATGGTCCCCCGTGCCTGCCAGGAGCGACTTCTGAGCGAATAGCCAGGAGTAACTCCTGAGCAACACCGGGTGTGGCCCAAAAACTAAAAAAAAAAAAAAAGATTTACTGAAGACAATCCTAAAGACAGTGATGGGATAGAGTAAGAAAAAGCTCAATGAAATGTCTCCTTCAATAAGCATACTTTACCCAGAAGATTGTCATTCAGATTTGAAGAAAAATGCACAATTGAATGAACAAGAACAGATCAGAAGCTTTATATACTTAAAAACAATTTTAAAAGAACTGAAAGGAGTTATTTGAAATAAGACAAACCTACAAACATACCAAGTTTTTGAAAAAGGATGGTACGCAATTCCAAACAGAAATCTCTCTCAATTAATGGGCTAAATACAACAATTTAGATATACAGACTGGCAAAATGGTTTAGAAATTGACTCTTACATTCTGCTGTCTGAAAGAAACACATTTGAATGTCTGAAATACAGACTCAAAGGCAAAGGTTGAAAAACAAACCTTCCAGAAAATAGCTCCCTCAAAAAGACCAAGGTAACCATATTAATGTTAGGTGACATAGACTTCAGGCTCAAAAACTTTATAACAGACAAAGAGGATCATATCTTAATAATCAAAAAGGTGTACATATGGAAGAAATCAGATGCCAAACATTTATGTATCCAATAAGGGAGTTGGAAAATAGAACAACTTTGAATAGACTTGAAGGAAAACATTGATAGCAACAGAATAGTTGTAAAAGACTTCAAAACTTCTCTGTTACTTCTATCAAATAGATTAAAGCTAAGTAAAAAGGCAAAACCATATATTGATGGGAAAAATGGTACCAGAATCAAACAGTCATATGAACATTGAGTAGAAATAAAAAAATGATCAGACTTAAAACCAAAGCCAACGACAACAGAATTGATACCCAATCTTCAACAAACTATACACAGAAGAGACCAGTGATACTAGCAGTTCAGGGGCAACAGAGGGGAATTCTGGGAACACGATTGGAGGGAGGACAACACTGGTGGTGGGAATACCCCTGATTCAATAACACTATGTACATAAAATATTACTGTGAAAGACTTGTAATTCATGTTGGTCACAATAAAACATATTTAAAAATATGTTCAGATGCACACACACAGACACACACACACACAAAGCTAAGTAAGAAAATGTTCACTTGAAAAAAGAAATGAAAGAGAGGGATTAGTAAATGTCTAAAGGACCTTTCCCCCCTGAATGCTGAATACATATTCTTTTCTATTGCACATTGAACATTCACCAAGATACATCACATACTGGGCCACAAAATATACCTCCATAAAACAATAAGGATAGAAGTTATACCAATTGTCTCTTCAGACCATGATGTACTGAAAATAAAAGTAAATTGCAAACAGAATGAATAAGTAACTATAATACCTAGAAATTAAACAACTCACTACAAGTGGGACAAAGAGGAAACTGAAAAAAAAAAGTGGGGGGAATGCCAAACCCTACCACTCCAGCACCCATACTTTTTCTTGTTTTGTTTTGATTGGTTATGTTTTTGACTTTATTTTTCCTCCCCTTTTTTCTTCCACTATTCTCTTCCTTTTTCACTCTTGTGGTTATTATTAAGAGATTTATTTTTATTTTTATTTTTATTAGCCAGGTCCATATTTTTCTTTTTTCTTCCAATTTTCTTTTCTTTTTTTTTCTCTCTCTTCTTTTGTTTTTTGGTAGTTGTCACCAAATGTTTTTCTCCACTTTTTTCTTATCCTTTTTATCTCCAATGATGGTGGAATAGCTGCTCAAAACAAGCTGCAAAGTGGAGACCAGTTGCACTAGTATTGCGGGGGGTAAAGGAGGGAGATATGGGATGCATACTGGGAACAGGGGTGGAGGGAGGACAGCACTGGTGGTGGAAATGCCCCTCATGCATTGTCACTATGTACCATAAATGATGAAGTGAAAGATTTGTAATGCACTTTGGCCACAATAAAAATTAAAAATAAAAAAGATTTCAAGGAAAAAAAAGAGGAAAATGAAGAGAAAATTCAAAGATTCCCAAAGTCAAAAGGGAAGGAGGACATGAGCTATCATTTTTGGGAAATAGTGTTAAGAGGAAAATAAATATTAAGAGGAATGTTTGTAGCTTTGCAAATATTCATCAGGAAGTAAGAAAGGATCCACATAAGTAATTTGACTGCACAGCTTAAAAACAACTATGAGATACCACCTCACACCCCAGAGATTGGCACACATCACAAAGAATGAGAACAAGTAGTGTTGGCGGGGATGTGGAGAGAAAGGAACTCTTATCCACTGCTGGTGGGAATGCCGTGTAGTTCAACCTTTATGGAAAGCAATATGGAGATGTCTCCAAAAACTGGAAATTGAGCTCCCATATGACCCAGCTATACCACTCCTAGGAATATACCCTAGGAACACAAAAATACAATACAAAAATTCCTTCCTTACACCTATATTCATTGCAGCACTATTTACCATAGGAAGACTCTGGAAACAGCCAAAATACCCTTCAACAGATGAATGGCTAAAGAAACTGTGGTACATATACACAATGAAATATTATGTAGCTGCCAGGAGAGATGAAGTCATGAAATTTTCCTATACATGGATGTACATGGAATCGATTATGTTAAGTCAGAGAGAGAGAGGGAGAGAGACAGAGAGAAAGACACAGAATGGTCTCACTCATCTATGGGTTTTAAGAAAAATGAAAGACATTCTTGCAATAATAATTTTCAGACACAAAAGAGAACAGGACTGAAAGTTACAGCTCACCGCATGAAGCTCACCACAAACAGGGATGAGTTTAGTTAGAGAAATAACTACATTTTGAACTATCCTAATAATGAGAATGTATGAGGGAAATAGAAAGCCTGTCTAGAGTACAGGAGGGGGTTGGCTGGGGAGGAGGGATATTTGGGACATTGGTGATAGGAATATTGCACTGGTGATGGGTGGTGTTCTTTACATGACTGAAACCCAAACACAATCATATATGTAATCAAGTTGTTTAAATAAAAATTAAAAAAAAGAAAAAAAGAAATTGGAAATGACCAATAAATATTTGATAACAGACAAGAGGAAGGAAATAATAACATTTATAACAAAAATTAATAAACCGTAACCCCCTAAATCTGAAAAAAAATCGATGAAAGCTGCAGTTAGTTCTTGGAAAAAAACAAGATCAATAAACCACTAATAAGACCCACAAATAAAGAAAGAGGGAACTCTAACAAAATGAACTAGAAATGATAGGGAAATGTCACAACGAACACTACAGAAATTACTTTGAAATCTATACGCTATGAAACTAGAGAACCTAAAATAAATAACTCCCTGTACTGTTATAACATTCCAGAGTTGAACCAGGAGCATTTTGAATACCTGAACACATCTATATCTATCACTTTTGAAGAAATGGAAATGGCAATCAAAAGTCTTCCTAAAAACAAAAACCCAGGGTAGATTCACTAGTGAATTCTTTCAGACCTTCATAGCAGAGCTACTGCTAATTCTTTTTAGGCTCTTACAAGAAATTTAAAAAACGAAAAAAACAGAAACACTCCCAATTTGCATGAAAAGAACATTGCCCTGATACAAAAAGCAAAGAGAGATACCACAAAAAAAAAAAAGATAATTATAGGCCAATGATGAACACTGATGCAAAGATTCTTGACATAATACTAGCAAACAAAATTCAACAATTTAAGTCATGCACCATGAGCAAATAGGATTCATTCCAGGGATGCAAGGATGGTTTAACATATGTGATAAATCAATATAATACACCATATCAATAAAAGAAAAAAAACCATATGATTATATAAATAGTTGCAGAGAAAGCATTTGACAAGATCCAGCACCTATTCATGATGAAGATTCTCAACAAAATGGTAATTAAATATACTTTCCTCAATATAGTCAAAGTCATCTATAACAAGTCTACAGAAAACATTTTACTCAATAGGGAAAAGCTGAAAAAGCCTTTCTAAGATTTGACACAAGACAAAGTTGCCTACTCTATCACTTCTATTCAATACAGTGCTGGAAGTACTTGTCATTGCAATCAAGCAAGAAAAAAATTAAGGACGTCCATATAGGAAGGAACAAATTTAAATATTCACACTTTGCCAATGACCTACTATATTTAGAACATCCGAAACACTCTGCAAATAAAGCATCAGAAAAAGTTGATTGTTGAACTAGACTCACAGGCTGCACAATTAATAGGAAAAAAAATTCATGGTTTTTCTATATACAAATAATGAAAGGAGAGAAATTGATATTATAAAATCTCATTCCCAGTTGTGCCTTATAAAATCAAGTCACTGGAAATCAACTACAGACGTAAAAAAAATTTAGACAAAGAAAACTGGAAAGCATTACTTTAAAAAATGAAAGCTTCCCTGACTGGAAATTGTGGATTAAGCTGACTCTTCTGAGCCGCTTAAGCATGGCAGCCATTTTGAGGCTTCCCCTCATCAAAGAAAACATAAGATTTATCATACTATTTATTAGTTCTACTCAGTTATTCCCACCCTTTGTTTCATGAGACTAGAACTGATTTTTCAAGTGAGAAAAATGAGCACCTTATATTTTGTACAGGGATTTATAATTTTATAGTGTCATATAAAGACATAAAATCAGAGAAACTAAAATGTACTATCGGGTCTGTGTATATATCTCTATATTAACAAAGTATTATTGTTGCTTTATTTTAATCTTATGATAAAATTTACTTTTTGAGAACTTATTTGCTATTATTTTTAGTATTAGTCATGAAATTTTAAATGTATGTATATTATTTATAATTACTACTTACTAGACTGTTCTCATACATTGAAATGGGAATTAACTACAGAGGTTAAAAAAAATTTAGACAAAGAAAATGGGAAAGCATTACTTTAAAAAATGAAAGCTTCCCTGACTGGAAACTGTGGATAAAGCTGACTCTGCTGGGGCTCTTAAGCATGGCAGCCATTTTGAGGCTTCCCCCTGGTTGCTGCAGCTTGGGAACTTTGATCGTCCCTGGCATCCATCCCCTGAGGGCTCGCTCCTTCTGAGGTGAATATTCCCACCACAAGGGGTGGAAACAGAAGAGCATGGCCAGTTGCTTCTTTGGGTGTGCATTCCACCTAGCCAATGAATACCACCACAACATGTAGAAAAACCCACAATACAAGCATGGCAATTGGGAAACTACACAGAGCAACATCAGGCATAGAGAATGAAGATGGGAATTCAGATGACCCAACAATGGCCAAGCACCTAGTTAGTCTTTCAGATATGGAGTTTAGAGAAGAAATATGGAGGATATTCACAGAGCTCAAAGAAAATATACAACAGAATACTAGTAATAATCAAGAGAATATAGAATAGAAATAGATATCAGAACACTCCAAACTGAAACATCAGGTCAAATAACAGGTCTGAAAAACTCAGTAGATGAATTGAAAGACTCAATGGATAAGCTCTCCCACGGTGTAACAGCAGCCGAGGATAGGATTAATGAGCTGGAAGACGAGATGCATAACAACTTCATATAGGAGAAGAGATTGAGAAAAGCCTTAAAGCAAATGATCAGAAATGGAAAAATACTCAAAGAATATGAACAAATGAAAAAAGAAGTCTTTGATAAGCTCAACAGAAACAACTTAATCATTGGAGTCCAAGAGACCCACGAAGAAAATCTCCAGGAAGAATCAACAGTCAAGAACATCATCACACAGAAACTACCAGAGTTAAACAACACATTTGACCAAATTCTGCATACCTGAAGAGTACCAGCTAAAAGAGATCCCAGGAGGGGCCCGGGAGATAGCATGGAGGTAAGGCATTTGCCTTTCATGCAAAAGGTCATCGGTTTGAATCCCGGTGCCCCATATGGTCCCCCGTGCCTGCCAGGAGCAATTTCTGAGCATGGAGCCAGAGAGTAACCCCTGAGTGCTGCCGGGTGTGACCCCCCCAAAAAAAAGAGACCCCAGGAAAAACACCCCAAGACACATCCTAGTCACAATGACGAATCCCACAGATAGAGACAGAATACTGAAAGCAGCAAGATCAAAAAGAGAAATTACATTCAAGGGAGCATCCTTGAGATTTCAGCAGATCTGTCATCAGAAACACTCAAGGCCAGAAGGCAGTGTTGGGATATAGTGACAACATTCAAGGAAATATATGCTTCGCCTAGAATACTGCACCCAGTAAAACTCACTTTCAGGTTTGAAGGAAGTATACATAGCTTCCCAGATAAATAACAACTAAGAAACTTTAAGAATTAAAACCACTCTTAAAAGAAAAACTGAAAGGTCTAATTTAAGACAAGATAGACCAACAAACACACCAAACTTCTACTCAAAGATGGCACTAAATCCCATGAAGGTTATCTCTCTCAATGTCAATGGACTAAATGCACCTGTTAAGAGACACAGAGTGGCGACATGGATCAAAAACAAACCCAAACATCTGTTGCCTACCAGAAACACACCTGAGTAGTCAGGACAAACATAGACTCAAAATCAAAGGCTGGAGGAAAAGCATTAAAGTAAACAACACCCTTAAAAAAGCAGAAGTGACCATACTAACATCAGATGGCACAAACTTTATACTCGGAAAAATTGTAAGGGACAAAGATGGACATTGAGTACTAATCAAGGGATATGTATAACAGGAAGAAATCACTCTCCTGAACATATATGCACCCAATGAGGGACCAGCAAAGTATTTAATATAATTGTTAACAAATATGAAAAATCTGATATCAATAATAACACAATAATTGTGGGAGACCTCAACATGGCCCTGCCAACACTTGATAGGTCAACCAGATTAAAATCCAACAAAAATATACTAGACCTTAAAAGAGAAGTGGAAGAAAAAGGTCTAGTAGATATATAGGACACTCCATCCTCAGAAACCTGGATACACATTCGTTTCCAATGCACAATGGATCATTATCCAGGATAGACCACATGCTGGCATATAAAACATACCTCCATAAAATCAAGAGGATAGAAATTTTGCAGGCTACCTTTACCGACCACAAGGCTCAAAATTAGATGAGAACTAAACACGGACACAGAAGAAATACTTTAACAACTAAAAATTAAACAGCCTGCTACTGAGCAACCAGTGGGTCCAAGATGAAATCAAAGAGGAAACCAAAACTTTCCTGGAAAAAAAATGACAATAAAACACAAACTATCAGAACCTATGGGATACAGCAAAAGCGGTACTGAGAGGAAAATTTATAGCTTTGCAAGCACACATCAGGAAGGAAGAGGGAGCATACATGAATAGCTTAATGACATAGTTTATAGCATTATAAAATGATCAACAAAAGGAACCAAAAATAGGGAGACAGAAGGAAATAACAAAGCTAATAGCAGAAATCAATGAAGTGGAAACTCAAAAAAATTCAAAAGATCAAAGAAAGCAGAAGTTGGTTCTTTGAAAAAATAAACAAGATTAATAGACCATTGGCAAAACTCACAAAGAGAGAAAGAGAGAAACTAGAAAACGCAAATTAGAAATGAAAAGGGGGAGATCACAACAGACACTGCAGAGATTCAAAGGGTATTCAGAGACTACTTTGAGAAACTCTATGCCACTAAATATGAGAACCTGGAGAAATGGATACATTCTTGAACTCATATACCCTTCCACAGTTGAATAAGTAGAATGTAGCATATCTAAACACTCACATCACTATTGAGGAAACTAAAACTGTAATCAAAAGTTTGCCCAAAAACAAAATCCCAGGCCCAGATGGATTCACGAATGAATTCTTTCAAATCTTTCAAGAGGAACTACTACCAAATATCAAGTTAGAAGAGGGAAGGGATCCCCACACATACAATCACCTAATTTTTGATAAAGGAGCAAGGAATCCTAAATGGAGCAAAGAAAGCCTCTTCAACAAGTGGTGTTGGCAACAACTGACTAAGCCACTTGCAAGCGATTGAACTTAGACCCCCAGTTAACATCATGCACAAAGGTAAAATCCAAATGGATTAAAGACCTCAATATCAGACCCAAAACCATAAGGTATATAGAACAACATGTAGGTAAAACACTCCATGACATTGAGACTAAAGGCATCATTAAGGAGGAAACAGCACTCTCCAAGCAAGTGGAAGCAGAGATAAACAGATGGGACTATATTAAGCTGAGAAGCTTATGCACCTCAAAGGAGATAGTGCTCAGAATACAAAAGCCACCCACACACTTATTGGGAGAAATTATTCACCCAACACCCATCAGATAAAGGACTAATATCCAAAATATACAAGGTACTTAAAGAACTTCACAAGAAAAAAACATCTCATCCCATCAAAAAATTGGGGAGAAGAAATGAACAGACACTTTGCAAAAGAAGAATTACAAATGGCCAAAAGACACATGATAAGATGATCCACATCACTAATCATCAGGAAAATGCAAATCAAAACAACTATGAGGGTACCATTTCAAGCCACCGAGATTGGCACACATTCAAAGAAGGAAAACAAGCAGTGCTGGCTGGGATGTGGAGAGAAAAGAACTCTTTTTCACTGCTGGTGGGAATGCTGTCTAGTCCAACCTCTATGAAAAGTGATATGAAGATTCTTCCAAAAACTGGCAATTGAGCTTCCATTAGATCTCGCTATACCACTCTAGGAATATACCCTAGGAAAACAAAAATACAATACAAAAACCCCTTCCTTGCACCTATATTTATTGCAGCACTATTTACCATAGTAAGACTCTGGAAACAACCAAGATGTCCTTCAATCTATGAATGGCTAAAGAAACTATGTACATACACACAATGAAATATTATGCAGCCATCAGGAGAGAGGAAGTCATGAAATTTTCCTATATATGGATGTACATGGAATCTATCATGCTGAGTGAAATAAGTCAGAGGGAGAGAGAGAGAGACACAGAATAGTCTTACTCATCTATGAGTTTTAAGAAAAATAGAAGGCATTTTTGCAATAATTCACAGAGACAAAAGAGAGGAGAGCTGAAAGGTCCAGGTCACCTTCATGTGGTGACATGAAGCTCACCACAAAGAGTGATGAGTGCAGTTAGAGAAATAACTACATTGAGAACTATCATAACAATGTGAATGAATGAGGGAAGTAGAAAGCCTGTCTAGTATACAGGAGGGAGTGGGGTGGGTAGGAGGGAGATTTGGGGCATTGGTGATGGGAATGTTGCACTGGTGAAGGGGGGTGTTCTTTACATGACTGAAACCCAACCACAATCATGTTTGTAATCAAGGTGTTTAAATAAAATTATTTTAAAAAAGAATCACTTCTCATTTTTGATTATTTCTTGAAGAATACAAAAGATATTCCAGGTGTCATAGGATTAGTAAATAGAGGCACTAGGTTCAAAATAGAAATAAAGCAACTGGAGGCCACATATTTAAAAATAAGTATTTTACACTGCACTAGCAGAAATATAAAATTCATTCTCATAAAAGGAACATAGGGCTGGTTGGCAGCCCCCACCCTTCCACTCACTGGCTCAATGATTTTGTTCAGAGAAGGATTATCTTTCTTTTGTTTCAAACAGCAGAGTATGCCAAATGTGCAGGCTCCAGGAAGGAGGGGGCTGAAACTAAGAGAGCGGGAGTAGGGCGGAGAGGCATTTTGAGCTGACATTTGGTGTTATTGAACAGACTTAAAGGTATTTTAATCATAGGTCTTGAATGCTATTTTAGAAAATGTGTGTGGCTCCCTGGCTTATCTCCTTCTGTCTACTCCAGCTGCTGAGAAACCTGCAAATCGTGCTCAGAAAGACATACAGTGCATTTAAGGACCCTGTATTTTAGATCCCAAGTGCTGTGAACACAAACATGTGCCTAGAAGAGGGAAATAACTACACTAACAGCTAGCATGACAATGTTAAAGAATGAAAGAATTAGAATGCCTGTCTTGAATATAGGCAAGGGTGGGGAGTGAGGGGGGCATTAGTGGTGGGAATGTTGCACTGATGAAAGGGGGTATTCTGTTTATGACTGAAACCCAACTACAAACATTGCCTGTAATCCTGGTGCTTAAATAAAGATTTATTTAGGAGCCTAGGGCACACAGCTAGCTACCTGGGAAGGTGCAGCTCACTGATTGGTAGTGCTTTATTCTCCTGATATCTGACTTTCTATTCATGCATCTTGGTTTCTCTTCCACCCTGTAATTTGTGCAAAAAAAAAAAGTATCAGATGTGCCTGCTTCACAGTCTCTATTGACATTTTGCAGAACAGAACAGATTGGACCTATTTCCTTTCTGCAATCAATTTAAAGTATTTGAACCTTCCTAACAGCTGTGAGATAATATTTGTTCTTAATCAGCAACTGATTTCATGAGTCTAATACTCTGTAATATATATGAATGTGTATTAAAACATAAAGAACTGCCTGAGTGATGAAGTAGACTGTAATAGGAGAAGATCAAGTGTGCCCAAGGGGGATGCTTTGGAATCTTAGAATGACTTCTCAAAATAGATCTAGATGATCCTCAGGGAAATTGAGAAAGAGAGAGATACAGAGAGAGACAGAGAGACAGAGAGAGACAGAGAGACAGAGAGATCCAAGGAACATAGGAAGAATTTCACCCGGTGATGGTGGAAGTGGATTTATTATTGGTTCTGTAGTAGGAAAGAATGATTGGGAAATAGTGATTTATATCTGAATTCCACAGGACAGAAAATAAATTTTCCCAGTTTCGGTTGATTTTTATGTTATTAGCAAGGAATTATAGGAAAAGGCTTGGGTTATGCATCTATTTGAGTATGTGAATAGAATTATTTTGGAAGCTTATTAAAAATACACAAGACTGTTTGTATCCCTTAGACTTTTGGTTCAGAAGGTCAAAAGTGGAGCCAAGGAATTTGCATTTTAAATAATTCCCAAAGGTAATTCTGATGCATGGCATTTTAGAAACACTGTTTAAGATGTCAAAAGGAGAATTAAGAATCTACTTTATTGCTCAGGTTTTAAAACTCCTCATGAATTCACAAATATTCAGAAATAAATGCACAAGGCAAAACAAACTCCAAAATATTATGGTGTTGTTGAATTGTAAGCTATGAGGAAGAAAACATAACTACTTTGTCCTCATTAGGGTCAGATGATTTAAAAATAAATTTTCTTTTATGTTGACTCAGTAAGTTACTATTCCATCATTTTATAGGTGGTAAATAGACTTTGAGAAACTGGGTAACTTTATCCAAAATGGCACACAGTATCAGGGACCTTTACACTTCCTACTCTCTCCATTATGGCTAGCTTGGGCATCTCTATATGATAGTCACAGGATTTTAGATTTAGTAAGAGTAAACAAGTCCTAGTGTGTTAGAATGCTTTAAGTTTTGTGTTTGTGTTATATTTGTCAATATTATTTAGAGCCACTGAGTAGTAAAGTACATTGAATGGTATGGATAAAGAGATCTAAGTTATCACTACTTCTGCAATTTCTTATACCAAGAATGTAATAATCTTTTCACGATTTCCTTATATTTCCTGCTTTTTCTGCTCCATGTTATCCATGTATAATAGTCAATAAATACTTTATCCAGCTACTATTCTATTTAAAACCTATTGGTGTGAGGAAGGATGCTACTCATTCTTTATCTAGTCCTCTGTGGTGATTGAAAACATCATGAAATTAATGCAAGATAAAAGGCAAATTTTAGTTGTGTACATGTAGGAAGAGTTCATATGCAGGATAATGTAACCTACCATCTGGTCATGCTACTAGGGAGCAAAATACATTTAGGAGAAAGTAGCTAGAAAACTTATTATAGAAAATATAGAAAATAAACTTTGCTAACACAGCATTTTACCTTCCAGAGCCAAAAGCAAAAGATTCATACCCTAGTTTGTTCTTTTTAAATTTTTTAATTTAGGGGTCACACCTGGAAGTGTTCGGGGTATCCTACTGGTCCTGTACTCAATAATTCTGGTGGTACTAAGAGGACCATCTATTGAGAAAGAGATTGAGCCCACACTAGCCAAATGGAAGAGAAGTACCTTAACTACTATACTATCCCTTCAGTAACTACTATACTATCTCTTATTTCTTATTTTAAGAGTGATAAGTATTTAGACAAAACAAAAGCAAAGAATACCTCAAAGCAAACCCTATCATTCTTGAATCATTTGTTTCTTGATTTCTTTCAGATCAAAATAATCAGCAAGTCATATCCTGGGGACAACTCTCTTTGACTATAACACTGATATATCATTGCTCTAAATGTTCTAAATTCACTTCATAATATGACTCATGGTACTCCAAAGTTTGTTCTCTGACTAGTACCTCAGGCTTTGTCTCTCCCACATTGTTCTTAATTATGCTTATTCAAATGGGCAGTTTTAGTTCTCCCAAAGTGGCAGGAATATAGCACACTAAACTTTTCTTAGACTCTTTATATGTCTACCCAAGTAAAACTCCATTTTCTCATTGCTCCATTTCTCTTCTCCGTTTCCTTTCTCTGTAAGCCTGAGTTTGCATAGCCCTTTTCAAGTGTGCATTGAGTTGCAATCTCTGAGCATGCCCTGTGGCAGTCATAAGATATAATAAATTTCTATAATTGCTTGAAAGAACCTTAGAAATTTATAAGAAAATCTTAATGGGTTTAGATCATATATTGCCTAGATAATCTCAACAGTAGACTTGTCTCAAGACTGCTCCTTTGAAGTGGCTACTAGAATAGGAACAGTCAACAGTAATGCATATAAACATATATGTGTGTGTATTTTAAAATTTTAAATGTCATTTATTTCCTATTGAATCATCATGAAATATCTGTTACAAAGTTGTTGATGGTTGGAAGGTTGAATTTCAGTCACATAATGTCTCAACATCCATCACTTCACATTATCACTATTACAGCTGTCCCTAGTTTTCTTCCCATTCCTCTTCCCATGCAGTCTTCCTCTATGGAGACACTATTACCCCTTCCTTTTCCTTTTAATCACTGTGGTTTTCAATACTGTTTTGAAAGCAAATCACATATATCACTGTACCTCTTTTCATCATCCAGCTCTTTTCCAGAATGATAACTTCTAATTATCATCATCATCATGATTTGCTTTCTAGTTTAACTGCACTTCTCTCCTCTTTATGACAAGCTTCCTACCAATGACCTATATATATATACACATATATATATACCAATGTATATATATACACATATACATATATACACATATATCCTGCCCATGAGTACAACTACTTTATATCTGTCCTTCTTTCTCTAGTCCAAACATATTGAGAGATATTATTGTCCTGGATTTTTGTGCCATTTTTCTGTAGGAGATTTTTTTCTGTTTTAGATTTTTTCTTGTATTAAAGTAGCCCCTTTAGGTTTTATAGAAATGATTTGTAGCCTCTGATGTTCTATGAAATGTGCTATTGGTATTTGTCTTGTCTTAAAGTAGCCCCTTTAGTTCTCCTGGTAAAGATGATTTTGCATCTATGATAATCTTGAGCATTTGTTTATGAAGTGTTTATCTTTCCTTCTAATCTTAATGAGAGTCTGACTGGACGAAGAATTCTTGGTGAAGTGTTAATTTCATTGTTTTTCATTAAATATATTCCACCACTGTCTTCAAGCTCAGAAGGGTTTCAATTCATAAATCTGCTGTAAATGTTAATGATATTCCTTTGTATGTTATTTCCCTCTTTGACCTTTTTTTTGTAGTATTCTATTTTTATTTAGATTTAATCATTTTGATCAGGATGCCTTGAGTATTTCATTTACATCTCTTCTAACTCATATCCTTTGAACTCCAGGATGTGTGTACATGCACTTTTCAGCTCCGAAAGCTTCTCATCAATGAAATATTTGTTATTTTTCATAGGTGTATTATACCTGGCCCTTTGGGATCCCAATTATACTTCTGTTGCTCCTTTTTTTATTTATCCAGTTCATCCCAAAATTCTCTTGTCATTTGTTCTTTTATTTTGACACTTTGTTTTCTGTTTTCTGCTATTGCCAGGAAGTTTTTTTTTTATCATTCTCATCTTTCCTTTTTAATATATAAAATCTTTATTTAAGCACCATGATTACAAGCATAATTGTAATTGGGTTCCAGACATAAACAGAATACCCCCTTTCACCAGTGCAACATTCCCACCACCAATGCACCCCTCCTACTCCACCCTTTCCTGTATTCAAGCCAGGCATTTTGCTTCTCTCATTCTTTAACATTGTCATGCTAGTTGTTAGTGTAGTTATTTCCCTAACTGCACTCATCATGCTTACTTCCATGCTATCTCTCCGGCCCCTGAAGTGCATAATTTCTATTAGAGTTGTTCTTATAAAGAAACAACAAAAAATATGGACGCTTTATCGAGTTTGTAATGATGCAGTGGAAGCAAAGACATTCATGCAGCCGTCCTTATCCTGTATGCTTTAGACCTTGAATTCTTTTTTGTCAGATTCTAAAATTTGGCTCCTGATTTCTTTCTGTCAGCATTTTCTTCTGTACTTTGAGTCACCTTTTTAATTCAGTAATGTGGTAGAATTTTGTTTAAGGTGGTTTTCTTCTTACCAGCATCTCATTGGATTTTGTCTAATTTTCAGTTAGGAAGTTTCACATGGATGCTCGAAAATATGTACATTTCATGTCATAAAATAGAACACCAGGGTATAGAGCAGCATATGTAGTCTGACCTCACATTGGATAAAATTCCTAATTGTGTGTATGTGGGCACATGTGTGAATGTGTATACATGCACAGATACATATATTGAAAAACAAAACAAAAAAAAAAGATTAAATAAGAGGCTCAAGCGATAATACAGGAGGAAAAGTACTTGTCTTATATGCAGTTGACCCAGTTTGTAGCATCTATCATCACCCAAGTCTAATCTGGATTAAGTCTTGCGTATCCCTGAGTATCATTAAATGTCCCCTATTTTTCAAAAATTAAATACAATAATCCTCTCTACTTGAAACTATTGTTTTGTTTGTTTGCTTTTGCATTTTGGAGCCATAGCTGGCTGCTCTCTGGGCTTATTTATGACTCCATACTCAGAGATTACTCCTGGTGGTGGTGGTGGGGGGGGGGACTTGGGGAACTTTATGTAATGCGGGGCTTGAATCAGAGTCTTTCCATGCAAGGCAAGTGCATAAACCTCTTTAAAATCGCTCCAATTTTGAAATTATTCTTATTGACATGAAAAATTAACACAAATTTAATATTAATTACTATATAACAACTGCATATGCATAGTTGACTACTTAAAGACCAATAGAGTGTTCTATATATGTTCTTTCTATTGTCTTTACCTTTCATAATTTTTCAACTTTCCCATGTATTGAATGGAAATGTATATAGCCTATATTTTTATAATGTTGCTAAAAAGCCAAGATTATAGATTGAAATAACTAAATACTATAAAATACTATCTATACATGGTACCTTTTCTGAACACATAATCCAGACCCCATTGCTAAGCAATGTAGTTTTTGATCTGAGTGAACTCACAATGGAAGGAGATGACAGTTAAAGGTAAAAGTGTAATACTGGTGAACAAAATTGCAGTATTACAGATGGGGTAGCAATTAGTTCAGCCTAGAGGATTCGCAGACAGGAAGATATTTGATGTGGGTTAGGAGTGTTAGGCAAAATTTTACCAGTGGGAGATGATGAGAACATTCTAGTCAGATATTTACTTATTATCTGTAACTAGAGAATCACTCCAGTTTTTGGAGTGATTTCCCAATTGTATTTTGGGAAATGATAAGAGGTAAAAACGTACTCAGAAAGGATATAACAATGGTGTAATTGTGTGTTTAATTTAATTCTGGATTTAGAAAAGCAAACTGGCATCAAGGACAACTGAACCAGAAAATGTTCAGTAGGAGAAACAAGAATATCTTTCTTGTTAATACCTAAAACGAGAAATTTGATGATCAAAAAGATGGGGGACATTGGTGGTGGGGGAGTTGCTTTGATGAAGGGGGTTCTTTTTTTATAACTGAAACCCAGCTACAAAATGTTTGTAATCATGGTGCTTAAATAAAGATATTTTTAATAAAATTTTTTAAATAAGAAAAGATGTGCCTTTTACTTAATAACTGAAAAGATTTTAAAATAGAACAAAAGTGGCTTAAGATATTTGGATGAAGATACACTTAAATGTCTTTTACAAAGCAACTAGCAATTTATGAATGAAGCAGAAAAGTGAGAGAATAATTGAGATCTTGTTAGAATTATTGTCTATATATTGTGTAAATGTGAAAAGGGTTTTTTGTTTTTGCTTTGTTTTCACAACTTTAGATGCCTTAAAATCTTTTTTCTAGGGAACTTCTGAGTTCGATTAATTTAGCTTTAAAATCAGAAATATCTGCCAGAAAAATTAAAAAAATATATATTTTAAAGGGCAAGATTTTAAAATCTTAGTGAAATATATACCTCCACAGTGAGTATAGCCTCCATTTTCAAATCTATTTTGTTAAAGATCATACATATAATTGAATTGATCTAAAAGAAAGCCAGTGAAAGTCAGAGAAGTTACTATTTTTAATTATCATTAGGGATGAGCACAAATGTGAGCTACTTGTTAAATAGGACAAAACAAATACTTTTTTTCCCTGTTAAGGATGTCCCGGGGTTTCTGCTCTTGAAATACCAGTCCAAGATACTGATTCCAAGTTACAGAATTCTACTTTAGTATTTCTCCACCCTACCATTGAATGTCATTTGAAGATCAACTGCAGGTTAAAAGGCAAGAGTTTATGTGGGAAAAAAACGAGTTTTTCTTAGCCATCGATCTGAGAATATGTCAGGTTTATGCTCTCAAAACCCTATTCTGTCTGCATGGTCACAGAAAAGGTTTATATACAGGAAAAGAGAGGGAAAAAATGTACATTTTTAAAAAGAGTAGGTTAGAGACTGCAGGATGCCATCACAATCAATAAATTCACTCAGGGAATGGTCCCCTAAAGCACACTTCCAATGTGGTTGCAAATAAAGATTTGCATAAAGGTAAATATGAGCAAGATTTTCAGCTTTCTCTAACAATACAGGTTTTCTAGACTGTAACATTGAATTCAACATAATATTAGTGAGTCGTTCTGGCTTTAGGTAGAGCTTCTTATCAAAGATTTCTTCTTATCAAAGAAGGTAGGGATAGAGTGGCAGTAAGAATCAGTAGGATATTGTGCTGATATCACACTGATAATCATCAGTGTGAGAATGGACCACATGTTTAACCCCTCTATGCTTCAATTTCCCTATCAGTAACTTGGAAATAATATTTGTGGGGTGAAAATTAAATGAGTTAACATATGAACAGTGCTTATAACAGTGAATCACAGCAATATATAAACCTATTACTTTTATATTAACCCAATATATACATGTATATACATGTATACAGAAGAGACAGAGAAAGAGAGAGGGAGAGAGAGAGAGAGCAAATTCCACCCAAGGACAAAAGTACTAAAAACCTAATTGTATTAGGAATTAAACTGATAAGTAGATTCATTTCAGTATTGTCAAAAAGTAATCCAGGTATTAGATTGAACTGAAAAAAAAACTTGGCCTTCCCCAGAAAGTAATTTGAGTTTTCCTAGAAATGAATAGTCAAATTATATCTTATTTTCTTTGATTAACATTACAGTTCAAAATTAAGGTGTCATCAAGGGGGGATTTCTTCTGAGAATTCTGTTCATGGGTGATTGACTTTCCACTGTAACTTTACCTTGTCCTCTTTCTTTGCATCTTTGTTCTCATAATAAAATATGAAAGAAAAGTAATAAATAAAAATAAAATGTAGGATCCTGAGTGAGGAGGGACTCCATTTTGAAAAGGCAAAAAAAAATTAGTGCTTACAATACAGAGTCAACTCTGTACTATATTCACATAGTATTTTTGTTAATGCAAGTGATATTTTTCAAAAAGAACAAAAAACATCCAGAGCAACCACACTGAAATTTGCCTGGAATGCTTCTTTTAGTCTTGTGTGCTGGGCTGGATATCCTTCTTCTTGTAAGTAAAAATCATAGTTATCATCCCTGATTATGGTTGAGATACAGGTCTCTGTCTATTATATCTACATGTTTTGGTGCATTTAATTCAGAAAACAAATATACAAGTATTACTATTATTACTACTTTATGGATTTGGTTCTTTTATTTTGGGAATACATCTTGTTTTTCTCAGTGCATACTCATGCTTCTGTTCCCAGGAATCACTTATAATGGAATTGGGAAATCATATGGGGTGTGAGAGATTGAACCTGATTGGGCAGCACACAGTACAAACATCTTACCCACTGTGCTGTATTTTGGTCCCTATTATTAATATTTTATAGATGAGTATGCCAGAGGAAAGGGAAGTTAAACACTTATTCCTTTTTAGAAAAGATTTATTCATTTTTGTATTTCATCTTGCTAGAAACATGCCAAGTACCTAAGAAGCATTTAATGAATCAATTTGCATGTAGGTTTGATAATAATTTCTAGAAAAACCTACTTAAATGGTTTATTTTATTCACTAAGGAAAAACTTTCAGAATCTATTTAAAGAAAAATGGCTTCCTTGTTATACTTGCACATATTTATCCTTGATATTTTGATTTCTGCCAGATCAGTAAGGTTATAATTCTGACAACATTTCAAATAATCTGTTAAGTATCACCATGGGTAAGAATAGAATTTTTTGGAAGCAAAATAAATTTATTAAGAAGAGATTTACTTAGAGAAATCTGAGAGAGAAAAAAAAAAGAAAGAGATATGTGCTCAAGGGAGAACATGAATTTCTCCAGAGGGGAAATAGCCTAGGAAGTAATGTTAAATAAGATTTTAAATTCTAAAAATCAGCCTGAGCAATGGATGTGATAAACATTTTTAATAAGGCATTTATATTTGGCATTGGAAAATATTTTTGGGGGTATTGTTTTCTCCAAGGTTTTCTTAATTATATTTACCTCAGGATGATATTTTAGTTGCTTAAATTTTCTGAGCACACACCAGCTGATTAAGGAAGAAGACAATATTATGCAGTGCTGTAAATGTCAGCAGACCAGTTTAGGGTTAATGATGTACAATGCATCTTCCACATGGTAGGAAATCCACATGAGAAAATCTTCTGGTGGATCATATGCCTGCAGAAAAATATGTGAAATGTAGAGCAGATGCCAAGCAAAGAAAAAGACAGCAGGAAAGACATCAACAGCTGACAATAAGGGAAGACAGCACAGAGTAGCCATTAGAGACAATTGATCAGGGAAACACAAAGAAGATGGTAATAAATTTTTATTCTTCTCCATGGACTATTTCGCTATGCTACTTTGTACTCTAAGTGATTGGTTACAAAACATATACCACATTTTAATGTTCTGGGTCAGTTATAATGAACAATAACAAGAGAAATAGTCCCAGGGAGATGGTGATGTCAATATGTGTTTATTTGCTTATAGTCAAAATTTAAAGATGCATATTCATGAAATGAATTATAGTTAAACACTCCTAAATGCCAATGCAAAGCAATGGCTTATCCCTATTTCTCTCATCATGGCTCAGTTTCATAACAAATCTGAGCACTGTCATAATCTCATTAGTCTTGCTTCTGTAGTCCAAAATATTATTCTCAAAGGCCCATGAATTTAAACAACCATTGAGCAATAGAAATCAGGGGTAGACAGTAGTCAAATGGGGATGAGAAACACTTAATGAAATGGGTCACCATATAAACTAAAATTATGCTTAATGTTTTGAAGAAAATGCATGCTGTGTGTGTGTGTGTGTTTTGGAGAGTCAGAGAAAGAGTTTCAAGAAAGTGTCTTTTATTCAGTTACACATATGGAGACATAAAGAATAAATAAGAATTGATCATAATCATAATTATGGGAAATGTCAGGACATGCATGACTAATTAAATTTATTTTTATAATAAAAATATTGTACTGTTTTTGGGTCATGTTCAGTGGTGCTCAGTGCTTGGGTGATTCTGGTGAAACTTAAGTTCTAAAGGTGCCAGAACTCAAATCCAGGGCTTCTACATGCAAATAATATGCTCAAAATTTATGATAATTACATTCTGTCCTTAATTAAAATTTTGTTGATGTATTATTGTTTCAAAAATTCTGTAACATTTACACTTTATTATATTTTTATCTCATCTGCCACTAACATTCTTAAACCATTCCCATGTCATACTCATTCCTATCTCCCTTCCAGTCTAAACATAAACAGCTTTTCTAGAATCGAGACTTATTTAGGTTGTGTCCTTTAGTTTTTTTCCCTATGCTTATTGATATTCCACCTAGGGAAGACACTATCTGATCCACTTAACTATTTCAGTTTTAGATAATGATAGGGAATATAATAAAATGAAATATATCACAAAATAGAAATAGAAAACTGAATTGACATATGAAATTCTTCTAAACACTTTCATGCACCCTCACCAACATATGATTAGAGACGTGTAAATGACATTGCTTTATTTTTATCTTTGAAAAAGAAGAAAGACACTATGGATTCAGAAGTGAGAAAAGATAGTAACTGCTGCTTTCAGAGCATGAATTTTAAAATATATACAACCTAAAATGTTTCAGTATAGAAAGAGGACACATAAACCTTTTCTGTAATTAATGATAATTTCTGTAAATATCCTCAGAATGAATATGACACTAGAAGTAAGGAGTTAACGCCTCATTTAAAAGTATTTGTTGTTGTTCTTGTCTTATTTTTAAACAAAACTTTATGTAGGAGGTAGAAAAATAGTCTGGGAGATTTTAGAGAACAGCTCCAAGGATTTTAACAGACCATGTGACCACATGGTAAACTTGCAGGGAAGGGATTCCTTGGCAGTCACAGTCTGTATAATCACATTTTCCTCAGATCTCAGGCTTTTTGTTCCAGTTTATAATTCACATTAAGATGTGCAGAATTGCTCCATAGTCATTAAAATACTATTTTCCTATGGTATCCTTTCAGATAAAAGGTTCCTTGATGAATGACTTTCTATAATGACTTGAGTAAGGATAGGAAAGCTCGTTTTCTCAGCTTGGAATGTGTGTGAGTGTTGGTATAAACCCCAGCTAGAAATATGCTTTTAATTTTATTTCTCAGGTAATCAAATGGATTACGTGAAGCAATCCCACAAATTTAGTTCTTTGAGAAGGATTATAGCCATATTGACGGTCTGATTTAAAATAAAGTTATATTCATATATTTGTTTTTGTTTTTGTTTTTGTTTTTTGGGCCACACCCGGTGATGATCAGGGGTTACTCCTGGCTATGAGCTCAGAAATCCTGCCTGGCTTGGGGGAACATATGGAACCCTGGGGGTTTGAACCGTGGTCCGTCCTAGGTCAGCACGTACAAAGCAAATGCCCTACTGCTTGCCCCATTGCTCCGGCCCCATAAAGCTATATTCATCTTAAAGTCACCAACTCCCTAGAATAAAAATTATTTTATGATAATCCAGGTTATTGGAATTTTATAGGCCACCGGATGCTGAAGGATTTAGGAAGTTTGAGAGATGAAATTGCTAACAATTTATATTAGCTGTATTTTGCATTATTATTTATTTGTATTATTTATGTGTCAGTAACCTTCTAAGTGCTTTATCATGTTGTCTTATTTTGTGGCTTTTTTTTTTTTTTGGTTATTAGGCCACTCTCACCCTTTCTTAGCAATTACTCCAGCCTTTGTGCTCAGCAATCACTCCTGGTCGGTTCAGGTGACTGGGATACCAGGGATCTAGCCCGAGTTTGCCATGTTTCAATGAAAGAACACTACCCACTGTACTATCTATCTAACCATTCTTTTCTATGGAGCGCAATTGGTGAGTGCGCAGTACTTATATGTTGTATCACATTGATTCCTCAAAAGAAAAGCAGAACAATGAGAGAAACACAGGTAATTCTTATATCAATTTTACTGACCAGAAATAAATAAAAAATAGAACCAAATTATACAATTTTATAATTGTGATCAGATGTGATTTTTGATTTTCTGGTTTGTATTATTAGTTTGTAAGCAAATAATACTTTCTCCTTTTTTATTTCTCAAAACAAAAAAGTCACTATTAATTTTTAAGAAATTTCTTTGCAAATATAAATGCCTCATTCTTGTGGGAATTTTGTGTATTTGCAAAAGCATATTGAAATAAATGTGTCTTATAATTACTATAAGAATTTTGTCTCCTTTTCCATCTCATAACTTATACTAGTTTCCCTTTTATTATATTTTACACTTTTTACTTGTTTGGGGACATTGCTTTGGGGACACAATGGCCATGCTCAAGGTTTCCTCTTAACTCTATGCTGAGGGATCACTCCACTTGTATGGCCATATCAATAGCCATATGAAGTGCCAGAAAACAAAATGAATCTGCTGCATGCATGACATGAACTTCCCAGCTGTATTATTTCTTTGGTCCCTGGAATTAATTTTTCTTAAAGATTTCAACAATTGCAAATTTAATTGCTTCGATAAAAGTCACACATCATGACTTCCCAGTAAATAACTTTACAGGTAATTTGGGGCTTCTTTGCAAATTGTCTCCTTTTGGTTTTCCAGTTTACCATTTTCTCTTGATTTTCTTTTTCTTTTTTAATTTTTTTCCCCTACTATTTATATGTGCTTTCAGTTCTATTTTTTTTAATTTTTGAAACATATCTGATGGTACTTAAGGCTTACTCCTGACTCTGAGCCTAGAAATTATTCCTGGTGGGTTTGGAAACTATGTGTAGACTATTGGAGATAGAACCCAGGTTGGCCACATGCATTTTGAATCTTATCTGACTCTTCAGAAAGAATTTTTTTCTCTTCTTTATACCAATATTTTTTTTTGCTGTAGAAACTTTTTTACATGATGAATTATGTCCAACTGGGCTCTTTTGTAGGCTATGATAAATTCTGTATTATGAACACAGATTATCCGAACAAAATTTGACCTTTCAAAGTGCTGTAGATATAAGAAACTGTTAAAGGCAGCAGTGACTGGGACATTAAAAGGCCCACAGTTCAATACAGAATTTTCTCCAACTTTCATAGCTGAAAGGAGAGATTAGAAATGAGGGCTCTTTAGTTTCTCAGACTGATTGAACCTCAATCTGTGCTATTCATATTTTATTGACCATTACTAATCATTGGATTCTGTTTCTTAAGCATGTTATCTATATGCAAAATCACTCCAAGCACTGTATCTCCTACCTCAGGTGAACAAGACTGAATCAGGGTCACACCAGGTTGAGGGTGAAACACGTGTAGTCTGGCATTCTTCTTCCTCAAGTGGAGAGCCAACTGCCTTCCAGAACTGCTGCTTTTATTGAATACAGTGCCCACCCCTGGGTGAGGCAGTAAGGACAGATAGCACAGTATATCCTGAACTAGTCCCACCCAGGTTTACAAGTAAGACAATCCTTGTTTTGGGGTAAATCCAAGTTGTAAACAAACATACAAAGGAACCAGGGATGACTTTTGTTTTAGGTAAAATAAGGTGTAACCTAACACCTGGGTAATTCTCCCATTATGTGTTGGAAGAAATAAAAACTACTGGTTAATAGCTTACCACAGGACTATATCATAATTATCTTTGTATTCCCAATACTTTGTATAGAGTTTCATAATAGACATCTAGTAAATGTTTTACAAAATGAATGGAATCTAGTTTTCATTTGAGTCATTTCCAGAAAGAAAACCTGAAGTTATTAAAGGATAGTGTCTCCCTAAATTGCTTAAAGTAATAACTAGAAGTTAAGAATCTGAGTTTTATGTTCTTTTCATGGTATTTGCTTTTCATGAAGAAATTTGGATGAATGATATGATTAGATTGAGTTTGTCTTCATGCTTGCTTTAAATTCTTGCTTATACAGTTACCAACAATAAGAAATTTTCCAACTTAGGGAGGTGTTTAAACTTCAATAAAAAGGTTAAGGATGGGCCTGCGCTGAGCCCACCATCGGATCCAGCCAGCCCCTGCCTCGTCAACCCACCCCAGGACAGGTAGGGAAGCCTGCCCACCCGCGCTGAGCCCGAAAACTGCGCTACCACGTTCGTGCAAAGATAGCTTACCAACATATAGACCAAACCAGCTCAGACCCAGCTTACAACATATAGACTGAACCAGCTCAGACCCAGCACCCAAATCTTTAATAATACATAGCCCATAAAATTGGAAGCAAACCACCAAACAAGCCAAAAACAATAACAAATTAGATAGGTGACAAAAGTGAGCTACAACAAGATTTGCAAAGAAATATGGTTAAACCAAGGAAGACCCTAATATCTGCAGATATAGACAGTGGAATGACATATTCAAACGACTGAATGAAAAAAATCTCCAACCTAGGGTCCAATATCCAGCAAAACTCTCATTCAAATGGGAAGGAAAACTAAAAACATTCTCAAATAAAAATGATCTTGTAATATTTGCGCAAACAAAACCGATCTTAAATAACATACTCTGAGATGAATTACACAATCCAAATCCCCAATTGTAACAACAACAACAACAACAACCCTACACAACGCAACTACACAAAGCCTTCTCTGTCAAAAATTTCCCTAAATGTTAATGGTCTAAACTTTCCCATTAAAAGGCATATACTAGAAAACTGGATTAGAAAACATAAACCAGACTTCTGCTGCTTGCAAGAAACACACCTACTAATGCAGGACAGGCACAGACTTAGAATAAAAGGATTGAAATCAATTATCCAGGCCAATGGAAAACAAAAAAGAGCAGGGGCAGCCATCCTAATATCAGACCAAATTGCATTTAACATCAAGAAAGTGATCAGAGAAACGGAGGGTCACTACATACTGATCAGGGGAACTGATCAGGAAGTACTGACCCTGTCAATATTTATGCACCTAATGTAGACTCAGCAAAATATGTGAGACAATTACTCACAAAGCTAGAGAAGCACATGAAGGGAAATGTGATAGCAGTAGGAGATCTCAATACTCCACTATCACCACTGGATAGATCCAGCAGACAGAAAAATATCAAAGTAATAAGAGCCCTAAATGAAAAATTAGAAGACCTAGGGCTAGAAGACTTATATAGGTCCCTCCACTCCTAAAAACCCAAAACGCAGAATAACATTTTTCTCAAGCCCGCATGGAACCTTCTCCAGAATAGACCATGCTTTAGGATACAAATCTAGCCTACATAAAACCACAAGTGTAAGGATTATCAGAAGCACCCTATCAGATCACTATACAACAGAGGTCAAAATTGACTGTATGAAGCAGCAATGGAGAAAATCAAACACCTGGAGATTAAACAACATGCTACTCAACAACAGTTGGATCAAAGAGCAACTCAAGGAAGAAATAAAAAGATTCCTTGAGATGAATGATAATGAAGAGACAACTTGTCAAAATCTGTGGGACACAGCAAAAGCAGTAATCAGGGGGAAACTCATAGCAATACAGGCTTATGTCAGAAAAGAGGAAAATGTCAAAATCAACAACTTAAAGGATCACCTTACGGAACTGGAACAACTGCAGCAATGAAATCCAACCACAACCAGAGGTCAAGAAATAATAAAAACCAGAGCAGAAATAAACAATGCAGAAACTAAGAAAACAATACAAAAAATCAATGAGACGAGGAGCTGATTTTTTGAAAAAATAAACAAGATAGAAAAACCATTGGCAAGACTCACCAAAAAAAGAGGGAAAACACCCAAATTAACAGGATCACAAATGAAAGGGGAGAGGTTACAACAGAACCCCAAGAAATACAACATATTATGGGGCCCGGGAGATAGCATGGAGGTAAGGTGTTTGCCTTTCATGCAAAAGGTCATCGGTTCGAATCCCGGTGCCCCATATGGTCCCCCGTGCCTGCCAGGAGCAATTTCTGAGCATGGAGCCAGGAGTAACCCCTGAGCACTGCCGGGTGTGACCCAAAAACCAAAAAAAAAAAAAAGGATAATAAAGTATTATTATTATTATTTTTTTTTTTTGGTTTTTGGGCCACACCCAGTGACACTCAGGGGTTACTCCTAGCTATGCGCTCAGAAGTCGCCCCTGGCCTGGGGGACCATATGGGGCACGGGGGATCGAACCAAGGTCCGTCCAAGGCTAGCGCAGTAAGGCAGGCACCTTACCTCCAGCGCCACCGCCCGGCCCCAATAAAGTATTATTTAAAAAAAAAAGAAATACAACATATTATGAGGTCATATTATGAACAACTATACTCAGGCTAGAGAACCCAGTAGAAATCAACAGATTCCTGGAAAAATACCAGCTTCCGAGACTGGAAAAGGAAGATCTAGAAAGCCTAAACAGGCCTATCACTCCAGAGGAAATTGAGGAGTTAATTAAGAAACTCCCTAAAAGCATGAGTCCAGGTCCAGATGGTTTTACAGGTGAATTCTATCAAACATTCAGAGAAGACTTACTACCATTGATCTACAGGCTCTTCCAATCCATTGAAAAGACAGGAACCCTTCCCAACTCCTTTTATGAGGCTAATGTCACACTCATTCCCAAAGATGGCAAAGACACCACCGAGAAAGAAAACTACAGACCAATCTCACTAATGAACATAGATGCAAAAATTC
This sequence comes from Crocidura indochinensis, assembly GCA_004027635.1. Lineage (NCBI taxonomy): Eukaryota > Metazoa > Chordata > Mammalia > Eulipotyphla > Soricidae > Crocidura > Crocidura indochinensis. The sequence goes on along the minus strand of PVKC010006832.1, from coordinate 2,085 downwards.
TCAACAAAATTTTAGCAAACCAAATCCAGCACCGCATTAGAAAGATCATACACCATGACCAAAGGGGTTTTATCCCAGGGATGAAAGGCTGGTTCAACATACATAAATCAATAAACATCATACACCACATCAACAACAAGAAAAACAAAAACCACATGATCATATCAATTGATGCAGGGAAGGTGTTTGACAAAATCCAACACCCATTCATGTTGAAAACACTCAGCAAAATTGGGTTGGAAGGAAGATAGTTACAGCTATCTATGAAAAGCCCACAACCAACATTATCCTCAATGGCGAAAAATTGAAAGCATTTCCACTAAGGTCAGGAACAAGGCAAGGTTGTCCACTTTCTCCACTCTTATTCAATATAATCTTAGAAGTCCTAGCAATAGCAATCAGACAAGAGAAGGGAATTAAAGGAATCCAAATTGGGAAAGAGGAACTCAAATTATCCCTTTTTGCTGATGATATGATTATAGACATGGAAAACCCTAAAGAGACCACAGTAAGACTCCTGGAAACAATCAACCAATACAGCAAAGTGACTGGCTACAAAGTCAATACACAAAAGACAGTAGCATTTCTCTATACAAATAATGAAGTAGAGGAGAGAGATTAAGAATTCAACTCCATTTAAAATAGTAACAAAAAACATTAAGTACCTAGGAATCAACCTTACAAGGGAAGTGAAAGACTTATACTAGGGAAACTTCAAAACACTTCAGAAAGAAATTGAATAGGACCTAAGGAAATGGAAGAACATCCCATGCTCATGGGTAGGTAGAATTAACATAGTCAAAATGACTATACTACCCAAACTCCTATATAGATTTAATGCAATCCCCATTCAAATTCAGACATCATTCTTTAAAGAGTTAGACCAATCAATCATAAAATTTATCTGGAGCAACAAAAGACCCAGGATAGCCAAACACATACTAAAATACAAGAACCTGGGTGGCATCTCGCTACCTAACCTGAATCTATACTATAAAGCCATAGTGATCAAAACAGAATGGTACTGGTACCAGGACAGAGCCTCAGACCAGTGGGTTAGAACAGAATTTCCAGTCATAAATCCCCAGGTATACAGTCAACTAATATTTACAAAACAGTCAAGAACTTGAAATGGGACAAAGAAAGTCTCTTCAACAAATGGTGTTGGTACAACTGGAGAACCACCTGTAAGAAATTAAAAATTGACCCATACTTCACCCCATATATAAAAGTCAACTCAAAATGGATTAAAGACCTTGAAATCAGACCTGAATCTATAAAGCATATTGAGAAAAAACATGGGCAGAACACTCGCAGACCTATATATCAAAAAAGTATTTGATGATAGATTGCCAATGGCAAGAACTTTAGCATCAAACATAAACAAATGGGACTACACCAAACTAAAAAGCTTCTGCATGGCAAAAGAAACCATACTTAACACAAGAAGACAGTTAACTGAATGGGAAAAAAAAATCTTTTCACCCATCATATCAGATAAAGGGCTGATATCCAGAATATACAAAGCACTCAGAAAGATGAGCACCACAAAACCAAATAAAACCATAGAAAAATGGGGAGATGAAATGAATAGACACTTCTCCAAAGAAGATCGAAAGATGGCCAACAAACACATGAAAACATGCTCACCTTCACTCATCATTAGGAAAATCCAAATCAAGACAACAATGAGGTACCACCTCACACCAGTGAGGATGGCTCACATCAAAAATAATGGGAACAATCTATGTTGGCGGGGATGTGGTATGAAAGGCACTCTCATTCACTATTGGTAGGAATGTCCCCTAGTCCAACCCCTATGGAAAACAGTCTGAAGAGTGCTTCAGGAACTCAGAATCGAGTTGCCATTTGACCCAGCAATTGCTCTCCTAGGTATCTACCCCCAAGATGGAAGGACATTCATCCCAAAATATGTATGCACCCTAATATTTATCGCAGCACTCAGCATAATAGTCAAGTATTGGAACCTCGATGCCCAACAACAGATGAGTGGATCATTAAGATGTGGTATCTAGGGGCCCGGGAGATAGCATGGAGATAAGGCGTTTGCCTTTCATGCAAAAG